>JANHFL010001573.1:148684-159065 GCA_032468155.1 Oxyrhabdium leporinum | reverse complement strand
GAAGTGGCCTGCAGTTCAACACTCTAACCACTGCGCCACCTAGGCTCAATGCAGGCCAGTTACCAAGTGACCAAATAACAATCATGTAATCATAGGGGTAACACAATGGTTACAACTTTTAGGACCAGTTGTAAAACCCACTATTTTAGCACCACTATAACTTTGAACAGCCACTAAATGAGTGATTGTTAAGTGAGGATTATCTGTACTATAGCCTTATAAGTTAAACTTTCTACACTATCAGCTGTTATCCTGGTTTAAACCCTTCTGTAGTCCTGCATTTGTGCATCAGAAATTCATTTCTATGATGAGTATATTTTATAACACTGAGAAATATACAACTTGTATATGTATATTTTGTTTATTTATTTACCCTCTACACAGCATATCCAACTATTTAATTTAAACATTTGAAACTCTAGCAAGATGATATAAACATCATGATCATTTCACAATAGGAGCAGAACAGCCACTAGGGGGCATAATAAATATTATGTGGCTTTGCACTTTGCTCCAAATGAATTCCACCATTCCAACTCACAGGTGCTGGGAAAGCTCTTATTGTACCCTCATTTTGCATGGTTGGTCGATGAGAGTCACAGGAACTTTCTGCTGGTGCATCTGCATTACAGAATAGCCTCCTTCAGGAAACCACACTTCTTAGTGGTATTTAAAAAGAATGATTTGGGGAGATAAATGGAACTGATATCTCTCAGGTACCAGGGAAATCAAGAAATCCAGATAGTCCTAATTTGCAGAAAGATTATCTACAAGAATCTGAACTACTAACAGTAGTAGGGAAATTAGCGAGAGTTAAGAATGGAAGGAATGGAAGGAAATAAACAAACCAAAGAATTGTGGGTGGGGAAATATTGCCCAAAGAAAATATATAATCCCGCTGGTATGTCTGTATACAATTTTTTTGACTGTCCTATTGGTAAAAATTCCCAACAGAAAATAAACGTAAAATTTAAAAATACAGAATGCAACACATTCTTTCTATATAAACCAGTAGCCAAAGGAATCGCCATGACAAGGAGTCACCTGCTTTCTCCTAGTTATCTTTATTTAAAATCACTTGGAATCTCTAATATATATGGAAACACCACACTGAACACCTTTGGAATTTTTGCCTTCAAAAAAAGGATTGATCTATCATTCTCTTTCTGAAAAGTGTAGCTGTGTTTGTGCACTTGGCTTAGGTCTCTCCTTATGAAACAATCCCATCCCATCCTCCTGATAACTGTGCAGGTCAAATGTTTAGCGTTCTGTGGCTCTGCTTTACATTTTGTTGCTATTTCTAGCTCGGTGCTGACCAGCATAGCTTGGTGTCCCAGATTTCCTTTTTATTCAGGGTTGTCAGAGTTCTTGTTCTCTGCCTTTTGCCTTTTCTGATGTTCGTTTTATCTGTTCTTCTTGATTTTGATTTTAGGGATACATAAATACAAGTAGTCCTTGACTTACAACAGTTCATTCTGTGACCGTTCAAAGTTACAACCACACTGAAAAAAGTGACTTTTGATCGTTTTTCACAGTTACAACTTTGTAGCATCCCCCTCCATGATCATGTGATCAAAATTCAAATGCTTGACTATTGGTTCATACTGATGACCCTTGCTGTGTCCCAAGGTCACGTGATCCCCTTTTACCACCTTTGGATAAGCAAAGTCAATGGGAAAGCCAGATTCATTTAACAACCGGGATACTAACTTATCAACTGCAGTGATTCACTTAACAACTGTGGTAAGAAAGGTTGTACAATGGGGCAAAACTAAATTAACAAATGTCTCACTTAACAACAGAAATCTGGAGCTCAATTGTGATTGTATGACAAGGACTATCTGTAATTTTCTTTTGCCTACAAATTTGACACTAAAGCTGCACAGGCCTTGTGATCAACGTTCATATGTTTTTCCACTGAAAGCTCAAATCCCAAACACATCCTGCTTGTTTCAATGACATTTTTGTCATCTAATTCCTTTCATTCTCGTTCCAGTTGTCTGTTAGGCCTGAACTTTGAATGCCATATGTAGATAGAAAATAGGCGTATCAAGCTATTATTTTATCTAGCTGACTTTAATTCTATCTTGATTCAATATCTCATTTCATTCATCTTTAATCCTTTCTATTAACTTACAATTGTTGAATACATTTGGGCTTCTCCATTTCCTTTTTTGTTGCAAAATGCTGGCAGTTACCTTTTGTAGATAGAAAACAGATTTTTTTTTTTAAAATCTCTGATCAAGAGGTTCTTTTCATTTTACACCATAAACATTAGGATTTAGACATGTCTTTTACAGGATATATTTTATGAAGATGAGCTGGTAACAGGGATAAGAAGGCTGTCTATTTTACTGCTAAAAGATTAAAAAATAAATAAAAGCCAAGAGTAAGAGAAAACAGACAAGAGACTTAAGGTAGAAGGAAGTACTGAAGTTCCTCACCATGATAAGTTGGGGTTAGTGCTTCTTAAACAATTTAAAAATTAACAACATAGGCATAAGAAGCAAAGTTGTCAAGTTTCAGACTGTACAAAATTAGTCAGGCTGTTAATTCAGTTTAATAAAATATAAAGTGATACTCTTTGGGACAATCAATATCTCCCATATTGTCAAACCCAAACTTCCCAAGAAAGTTAACATAGCAAAGCAATTTATACTGTAGATTGATTCTACAATAACAGTTATGCCTTACAGTTGACGCTGGTCTACCACCTTAAAACCCTTTTGCTTGCTAATCAGTCATCAGCAGAGTTCCTAATAGGTCACAAGATAGCCCTCCAATATTCTGGAGATACACAAGCTTTCCTCCTGTTCCTGCAGGAGTAGAGCGGCAACAATCTGAGACAACAATCTATCAGGTTCTAGGCAAGCTTGAATTTAGCTGAAGTTTCCCAAGAAACTGTTGGAAGTCAATAATTATTGAAATACCAGTCTGGACACTATTTCCAGCAGTTGTTGTTTCTGATAACTAAAACTATTGACTCATTGTATAATTTTGGATTAATTTTATTAGATTTCTTCCCATGATCATACCTCACCCTACTTACTGTACAAGCCTGAGCCATTTAGACAAGCTCACAAGTCCAGAAACTTCTGATAACTAATAGAAAAAAGTTAGGAAGCCACAATTCTAACAATTTCAACAACAGTTATTTTTCAAGGGGAAAAAAACCATCTATAAAACAACATTTAAACTCTCCTGTATATTTTTCTCTTATCTTATCCAAAAAACAAACCATTTGCCCCCTTTTTATGCTGGCTGGTTTGTTTCTATCTGTCCTGTATTTTTGCAACCATTAAATTTGTCATCATGTTGTTCTTTACTATATGAGAACTAATTCTAACACTCTTATTTTCCATAACTCAATATCTGTGTTCTGCTTCCCACTTGTAAGTGGCAATTGATTGTCAACATTTCCACATTCCAATCTGAAATGGAGGGGCTGAAGGTGGAACACAGGGAGAATGATGTGTGGAAGAAACCCTGTCTCCAACGTATCTCACACAATGTGTCTTGCTAAATATAGCCATACTCAGCAAAAGTAGTACACTCATACCTATTTCCTAAACAGGCATTTCTGCCAAGATTACAGATGATAGGCAAAAATGTGCTGAAAATAATTTACCAGGACTGTTAAAATATGTTTTGTTATTATGCTACAATACCATATAATAGTAGATCATTTGGGAGGGAGGGATGGGTCTTGATTGTGACTTATGAATTATATCAATCAATTGTGTTTTATTTTTCTTCATTAAATTATGTTTCTTTGATAATAAATTGTACAATTGTTTCAGCTTTCCCCCACTATTATCTCTCACTATAAAGAGTTATTGGTAGCATTTGAAGCTTAATATTTTCACCAACTTCATTTTTAAGTATGCATCTCAAAACTTGGCAACTGTAAGACTTGTGGACTTCAATTGCCAGAATTCCCCAGCCAGCATGGTTGGCAGAGGAATTTTGGGAGTTGAAATCCACAAGTCTTAAAATTTGGAGGCCCCTATATTAAAGCATTGTTATTTTCCAAACGATCAATATGAGGATACCCATATATACAGTATACAACCAAGAGTAATTTATTCTTTGGTATAATAACAAATGGTCATGATATGTTGTCTATGTAACCTCATCTTCTATGAATTAAACTGCCAAATCCTCTTACTATATCATCAGAGGCAATTCACAAGAGTGTTCTACTTCAAAACATGCAATGTTTCCAGTCATAGCCTCAAGGGAAAGACAGAAAGGATGACACAGGTGTTAGATCACACAAAGAAAATATATTGGCAAACTCCAGGAACAAAGAATGCCCCTATCATATGTCTGCATTGATTGAACCAGATGGAACTGATTCAGATCAGTAACTACATTAGGATTTTTGGGGCAGTTTGGTATCCCTTCTGACACTATTACTTCTTGCTACTAATTATTCTTGCAGCAGGTCACAGTTACCATAGTAACTAGGTGTTTGATCTTCTAATCAGTGTTCAGCTCTCCACTATTATATTACTTTACAGATACAAGCAAAGAAACATTACCTCTCTGTAAAAGCTCTTGCTTTATTTTTCCTCCTTTCTTTACTTCTACAACATAATGCTGCATTTTAAAAAATGCCTTCTACACAGATTTCACTTCTGGTATAATAATATCAAATGGTTGCACATTCCTGTATGAAGTCCATTTTTAAAAACATTTCTCTTTCAAATATGTCTGGAGGACATAATACTCTAACTCCCCAGAGGGAACTGGCCTCGAAGAGACAGGCTCTATAGAAGTAAAAGAGAAGAAACTGCAAGAAGTCAATAAATAAATTGAAAGATTAATATCAGATCTCATTCAGACCCGCCCATCTCCCTCACCCTGTTCATCCAACTCCTTCCCTCCCCATCTTTTAGCTATTGTATTTTATATTTTTATACTTTTGTAGTATTTTATTTATATAGCTTTATTTTTTAATATTGTAAGCTGCCCAGAGTTACCTTGTGGTAAGATGGGTGACCAATAAATCAGTCAGATAGAGATAGGGAGAGGGAGAGGGAGCAAGCTGGATGGGAAAGAATAGGAACGCTATGGTTATTCTCTTAGTATGACTGTGCTGGAAAAACAAAAACCAAAACAGCTTAGAGCCTGTTAGTGAATTTCAAACTACAAATTTAATTTTAAAAGAAATTGATTTACAGCAAAAAACACTCTTTCAAATTAATAAGCAGGGTTTTCTTCAAAGTAAAGCCCACATTTCAGGAATTATGAAAGCACACCAAGCCTTCCTTCCCATTAAAAGATTAATTCTGACCACCATCTACATATTATTGTTTGCAAGAATCATTTAATTGTTAAAAGGCTATATAGGTTTTGCATGACCTCATTTTAACCATTTGATTGCAGCACTAAATACATTTACTAGAGTGTATAATTCCCTTTGTCTTTACTTATCAATAAACCTGCTTAAAACTCTGTTACAAAAGTTTCTTTATGAGAAGTTGAATCCAATAAATTTTCTAAATAAGCATGAGCTGAAATGGTTCGGAGTCCTGGCTTAGATTTTCCACAGCACCACCACAAAGATAAATCTATCATGAAAGTATAATGAAGTATTGAAATAGAAGAGAATGAAATACAAAATGGATACATGCAGTGTTTTAAATTTCAATTTAGCATGATTGTGTAAAAAATCCTGCCGATTTTTTAAAACTCTGGATACGTTACTCAATTGGAAACACCTGTTTGTATTATCTTGTTCCCACAATTTCAACAGTATATCATTAAAATGCACAATATTTATTGTCCTGCCCAATTAAATTCTATCTACGCCTCTATTTCTATCAACAGTTGTTAAAAACAGTCTTTATATATAAAAAGTTATATATAATTTGCAATAATAAGTCTGTTTTATAGAAACTACAGAAATAAGGAACAAACTTTAAAAGATGAAGAAAAAGAAGTATTAGAATCGTGGTATTCAATAGAAGACATAATAAGCAAATCTTGTACTTCTGATCTATAGATCCACAATACAAAATATAATCAACTTTCTTACAGAAGACATCCATCTGTCATTAATAGGTAACTGCAAAATATTTGTGTTTTGAAACTGAAATATGGCTACAAAACCAAGAGAGATAACTTAAGAACAATGTGCAAATGATTCTACATTATTTATACAGGACTACATTAAGTAATGGACACAGACTAGAAAAAAATCCATTTAGGAAATTTATAGGTTTGTATAAAACATGCTGCATACATAATCCTCAAATGAAACAGAAGAAAACAACTGTGATGAATATGTTAGATATATATTTTATTGTGATTTAGTTACACCATTTGAAGCTAGCAGGCTTTCAAAAAGCCATTAAAAAGGCAATTTTATTCTGCATGAGATGAATTGCAGTTAAATTGATTAAAGTATCCCCATGCAAATGTCTGTACTCAATTAAGCCTAATTACCTAATCAGGAGTCGCTGGACTTAAGTCCAACAACCATTTGTTTGCTATTTGGCTATCCTACTGTATATGATGAACTATGAGCTCCTGGTTTCTGATTCCTGGATCTCTTGCAGTCCTGTCAGTAAATGAATTAAACTACAGTGCTTTGTGGATATGTTGTGCTGAATATAATGTTTTCAATAAAAATCATCTGATTATAATCTTGCAAAAGTTTCCATCAGGTGTCAATCCATGAAGACTAGGCTATGGAGACTTTCACAATGTATTTTCCCAGTATTATTTTCATCTAAATTTCTCCTGCCAAGTATCCTCTAGAAGTGTTGAAATTAAGACTCTTGTAATTCCCACCCTGTAGGCACTGGTTAAAATTATCTGAGCTGTGGCTCAACAGGTCTGGAAGGCACTCGCCTGAGGAAGCCATAACTAATAAAGAATGACAAGGCATGACTAAGTTTGGAGGCACACTAAAATATCCATGGAAGGAATCCGGCTAAAATATCCATGGAAGGAATCCGGAACTTGGGAAGTAGTAATAACTTCCCAAGTTCTCAGTAACAAAAAGAAAGGTGTTGCTATGAAGAAATCAGCATGCTTTGCTTGTGGTGAAGTAGGTAGAGGAATCACAGAGGAACTCTTTAAGGTGTTTGTGGGTACCCCTTAAAGGAGAGAGTTACAGCTATATATATATTTTGTGTGTGTGTGTGTGTGTTAACATATATCTAGTGCAATGCTTAAGACCACCCAGTGTGCCTGGGAGTGAGGAACCATATAAATTTAATAATTGATTATTATATTATCATTATTCTAGGTGAGGGAGCAATCTATAAGGAACTGGTAAATTAGCTTTGATCCATAAAGGTATTTTAAACACTCTTATGTATTTTGCAGCCAAATGAGATGAAACATTTCCAGCAGCAAGAGACACTGAGTTGTACTGACTGGGTTGTTCCTGGGGCAGATACTTGCTAAGCAGCTCTCTTAGTATCAGTCCTTTATTTATAGATTGAGAGGTGCTAAGCAGTAGGACTCCCGGGCTGTTACGCCTTTCAGGAACATTCATTGGTAATGATAAGTAGCATTATTTAATTCCAGCTTCATGAAGAAGCAAGCATACACAACAGATGCAGTAATAATACAGAGGACAAGGCTTATTATTGCTAATGCAATTCCACTTGTTGTAAAAAAAAGCATTAAAAATATATAAAGGCTAACAAAAACTTTCTACCATGTGCACTGTGTACATAATATATAATTCCACAATAAAATATGTTTGGACAAAATGAGTGCAGCTGAATATGCAGGAAACAATATACCTCTATAGTTGGTGAAATCTTGCAGCCTATGAGGCCTGGGTTACAATGGAGGGACTGTCTGTCACAGAGGGAAGAAAAGGTAAATGCAGTGCCATTGTCAGTTAAGATACTGCTCATTAATTCAGAGAGGGTGGACTGTCAGAATCCAGGCCTCCAGTTCCCACTGTTCTTTGTGTGCATAGGAAGCACATCTCTTGCATTAGGGATACTTGATTGATAACAGCTTTGGAAATCTTAATGAAAAGTTAATAAAAATGTTCCAAGAGTCCTTGCCAATCAAGGGCATATGTGAAAGTCCCATGTAAATTATATCAAGAAGGCCACTATATTGTGACATAAACTGGTTGTAGCATCATGAAGATCAAACCAGCCTTGCCATTACACAAAATGATATAGTTTCCTTGGGTAACTGATTTGGGTTTCCTGAAAAGATAGTCCTTTGTTTCTACATGTAGGAATTTCCTGGTGTATAGACCAAAATAACATGATAAATCAAAACGAGGGTGTTATCCTAAGGAGAGTCGAATGCATGATACGCCACTTGTGCTAAGCAACAAAATTTTATGGGATAAGCTTTTGTAGACAAGAGTCCATTTTTTTTCAGGTGGCAGAGGTGTGAGTTTGCATGTTTGCAAGAGATGATCCAACAAAATCGCATCAGTTCCTGGATCAGTATTTGGAGTGAAGAAAAAAACATATCTCCACTGCCCCATCCTTCATCCCAGCAGAAGTAGTGGGAAAGGGGGGGGGGAGGAAGGAATGAGAATTAATGCCACATTCCCAGAGCCATTCTAGTATATTGATGGTTTCCCATTGTAAGAAACCATTGATTTTCTACAGAATCACTGGCAAAGAAGACAAATTCTCTTCTTCACAGTCACTCTTTTCAAAAGCAATGGTTTCCTGCTTCTAACAGCAGAAAACTAATGATCTTTCCTACCAGCCAGCTGGCTCAGTTTGTTTTCCATGGCCAAGACAGATCTGAATACTGTTTGAGAAATATATCTGACAGAAAACTGGACTGTAAAGGTTGCAGAGGTGAGAAAATACACTTGGGCCACCCTGAAAACATAGTTTTCAAAAGCTAAAACTTTTTCTCTCCAATGTTAATTTTGGCAGGGTTTAAAAGGTATGGTGATGAGATTCTGTTTTAGAAATTTGTGATCCATGCTACATAATAAGTAAAGACATTGTGAGGTTTCATTATAAATGAGTTGGATCCAAATTGTTTTCATTTCTGACACACAAACAACACTATCATTTTTAATAGCATGTTCAATAAAATATAAGTGTCTTATGCAGTATCACTGGTGATGATAAACTGGATGCTTCTTTTAATAGTGATTCAGCACTCAGAAAAGTTCTTTGTCTGATCTATAAGAGAGAGCCCCTTATGATAAATGAGCCTGTTTTGGAAGCTTGAGCCAGTTAATGTATTGCCTAATGTCACAGATTCCCCAGGTCTGAATTTCACAGCACAATCAGAATACGTGAAGATTTATAAATCTTTGCCTACTAAAGATTTAAAGATAAGTGGAATTTTACCGTATAAGGATTTAAATTTCATATATTCACAATTTTAATATATTTTAATGCTTGAGAGGCGTTTAATTGTTATTTAGTATTAAGGCGTTGAAACATATGTGATATAAATAGTGCAAAATTTTAATTCAGTTTTGAATGTTTACATTTTAAATAACTCTGGATGAGTAAATCCACAATGAAAAGCTTTACAACAATTTAATTATTAAGTTAATAGAATTATCTGCAGAGTGGCTAGTATAGGATGGAAGGATAGAGGTATATGCACATTAAATAAGACGCATGTATCTTTGTATCTCTCCCTTTGTTCATCCTCATATCTAGGAAGGAAATCTGGAGGGGCACTATGTACACACTTCCTTGAATAAGGCTACAAACAATCACAACACCTGATAATCACAAAATCTATGAATCTATGACACTCAACACATCTCCTCCCTGGATTACACCAATTGTGAGATGTTCACAAAGAAAAATAGATTATGCCAGCAGATATGGTCCCAACCTTCTAGCCTGCTTAGAACTCATATATTCAGTAGAACCTATGAAAAGTATTATTGATTCTTAATACATCTTGATACATATTTATCTAGATTAACTAGTACTGTATAAATTATATCTTACAACATTTATGGAAAAAGAAAAATGAAAAACTTGGGAAGAAGAACAATGGGGACAAGGGGGACAGTAACAAAACATGCATCACAACTTTACCTCCATACTGTAAGACAAATATAAAAAAGTAGAGCTTTCATCATTACATCATGATACATTTTTCAAAATTTTAGCATCACTGTGATTACTAAAAGACATCTATGCCTAATTACAACTCTTTTTCTCTATGTGCAACTGATAAAACAAATTTGCATTAGTTGTTTCTGAGGTTGGGATGGAATGAGGCATTAAAATGTTTTAGTAACTTTTTAATCCACCCAATAACTTGTATTATTGGGCATTTCATATGTAAAACAAACAGTTAAATAAGCACATTTTGTAGTTTAAATCTATCTATCTATCTATCTATCTATCTATCTATCTATCTATCTATCTATCTATCTATCTATCTATCTATC
>JANHFL010001573.1:116887-139956 GCA_032468155.1 Oxyrhabdium leporinum | reverse complement strand
CATCATCATCATCATCATCATCATCATCATCATCATCATCATCATCATCATCATCATCATCATCATCATCATCCTAACAGTAATATCCTAGGGGACATGGTGGCACAGAGAGCTAATGACACTGGAATTGCTAGATAGAAATGGCCCTCATTCTGGCAGTTTGAGGCCGGTTCTGTGAAACAGAGTTAGTTCCTGTTGCTTGATTCCTAGCTCCTGCCCACCCAGCAATTTGAAAGCACACAATGTTGTGAGTAGATAAATGGGTACCACTTCAGTAGGAGAAATCTAGCTGCCTTTCTGTGCACTGATAGTGGAAACTGGCATTGAGCCTGGCTAGATGCAAGGTAGCATGGCATGAGGTGAGGCGAGACTGGTGAAAGAACCTGCAAGAGACAGCAACCTGAGCACCACTAGATAGCTAGTGTAAAGCTGAACAGAATGAAGTAGCACTCTGGGTTGTCAGTATTGCATTGTGTGTTTAGCATGTGTAGACTTCCCTGACACTATATGCCATATGCTAAATTATAAATAATAATAAGTAATCTGCTATTGCATATAATCGCCAATGTAGGCAGGGGTGGGCTGCTACAGGTTCGCACGGGTTCGGGCGAACCCATAGCGAAGATTCTGCGCAGTTCAGTGAACCACCAAATCCCACTCCTGGCTGGCCCCTCCCCTCCCAGGAGTCCCCATGCAGCCTGTTTTGGATGCAGGTAAGTGCAGGGTGTGCATGGAGGCTCAGGAAGGGTGAAAAACAGGCCTCCCGGAAGTTCAGAAAGGCCGGAAATGGGCCTATTTCCGGCCTCCAGAGGGCCTCCAGAGCCTGGGGAGGCCATCTTTGCCTCCTGGAGGCTCAAGGAAAGCCTGCGGAGCCCGGGGACGGCGAAAAACGGGTCTCCCAGAAGTTTGGAAACAGGCCCATTTCCGGCCCCCAGAAGGCCTCCAGAGCTGGCGGTGGCCATTTTTGTCCCCCCCAGAGGCTCGAGGAAAGCCTCCAGATCCTGGGGAGGGTGAAAATACCCCCACCATAGTGCAGGAGGCCAATTAGGCCACGCCCACCCAACCACCTGGCAGCAAACACTTTGTTAAAAAATTTTAATCCCACCCCTGAATGTAGGCAACAGTTTACCTAGAAGATATTAAGGTATATCAGGAAAACTAGACTGCAATCCTTGAAGCCTACAAGCCCCCAAAATGTACATTTAAATATGAAGCAGGAAAACCCCATTGAAATATGCACTTGCAAGAGGGGCAAGGGAGGTAATGAAGACATCCCTTCTCATTTGCAAGAAAACTCACAGTCATGGCAAGACAAACTGAAAAGGCAACTTAAGTTTTCTCTAGTGATTGGAAGAGACGATCAACTGAATCTTTTATTCTTTCTTCCACTGTCTAAAAGAGAAGATTGTTACTAAGGCAAGTTAGCATTTAATGAAATAAGATACTTTGCAGAATTTATCTCTCATTCTGTAGAAGTAAATAGTCCCATAAGACTTTTCAATATTGACTATTGAAAACAAAGATGGCTTAATGGAGAATAGCAAATACAGAAGGGAGACCATATTATCTATATGTCAGCAGCAGAAGAGATAGTGTTCCTATCAACCTTCGATAATAGCAGCACTGTCCCTGTATTAGAGTGGAAAACATTTCTGAACATTTTCCAGCTTTTTTATCAGTATTATATAAAACGCATCATTACATCCTGTTTTGTTTTACAAGATTTAGTTAAATTGGTAATAAAAAAGGACCAGGAAATGCTACACAATCTTTCATTATCATGCAGTATAAAGTTTAAAATGGTAAAACACAAGCTAGATTTCTTTCTACAAACATGCGCGTGCGCACACACACACATACAAATCTACCTCTGTATGTGTGTGTATAATTTCATTAGATACTTTACATAAATACAAGATACAAGTAGTCCTTGAGTTACAACCGCAATGGAGCCTGCCCATCATGGTCATAACTTATGAAGGTCATAAAGCAAGTCAGTCACATGACAAGCCCAATTTTAAAAACTTTTTTGTGGCAGTTGTTAAGCAAATCCACAGTTGTTAAGTGAACTAATGGTTTTCTTTGGATATAGGTTTATCAGAAGTAAATGTAAAACTGTCACAAAAAAGAGTCATGTGAGATGCTGCGAACAGCTGAAAATCTGGCTTAGTTACCAAGCGCCCAAAGTGCAATCATGTGACCGGGGGGGGGGGGCAGCGACCTTCAGAACTTTAAATCCAGATCATAAGTATTTCCAGTAGATCTACTGAACCTTCAAAGTTGCTAAGCAACTGATCATAAATCAAGGAGCACCTATACATATTAAAAAAATGAATTTTTTAAAAAGATAAAAGCAAAAGTGCAAGTGAAAGATAGATAGAAAAATCAAAAAGAAAAAGTTGTTTAAAGAGACATTATTTTAGTTTTGATCAAAAGGGACAAATATGCCATTTCTGCAAATTGTATTTTCTTCATGATCCGCTTCGCCATTGTGGATATTTCAGTATTTTTCATCTTTGTGAATACTGTAGTTTCAATGCAGGTACCGTATGCAAAACCAATTTTCTGTAAATATTTTCTAACTGGCGGCCCAGAAGTCCAATAAAAAAAAAATCAGGTTTCCTTTGAATTTATAGTTTTTAGAATACATACATGATAAAATGTTCTTTGGTGTTTTTTACATTTTACATTTATATTTGCAACACTGATGAAAAATACTTTGTACATCATAGATAACTTTTCTGAAGACATATACCAATTTTCTTTTCATGAAAATTCTCTTTTAAATTATAACATGTGATTTTTAGTTCTTTTAAATAACCATTGATCCATTTGTAAATTATAACCAAAATTCTTAAGTGCTTTTTATCATACATTCTTTAACATTCTCAACAGAAGTTTGTAGATTTTAGCAATCACATTTTGTACACAATCATTTGTACATAATTCATTTCAAACTCCATCTTATGTTGTTCATTCAAATTATCTTTTTATCTATATTAAATATCTCTGCTAATATGAGAACAATATATGAGAATAACTGAAAACTAAATCCCCAATTTCTGCACACATTTGTATTATAAATTCTTCCAATTTTGGATTCACAATTTCTTCCAAATTTCTCAGCTTCACTGTTCATGTTATCTAGATCTTTTAACAATTCAGTCATTGATGCTGTAACATTCTTCCCCAATTCTTCACACATCCCTTGTAAAATTTCTGGCATAATCCCTTTTTTTCTTATTTGTTTTGTTAATGAGTCTCTAATTCCTTTGGCAGCTACCAAAAAACCCAATGCAGACTTGCGCTGCATCAACAGAGAGCATCAAGATCACAAGAAGAGATGATACTGCTTTATACCATTCTAGTGAGACTCCACTTTGAATACTGCATACAGTTCTGGTCACCATGATACAAAAAAAAGATGCTGAGGCCCTAAAAAAGTGTGCTCAGAGAAGAGCAACAACGATGATAAAGAGTCTGGAAGCTAAATCATTTGATGAGTGATTGAGGGAATTAGGTGGGTCTAGCCCAGGGGTATCAAACTCAAGGCCCAAGGGCTGAATCCGGCCTGCGGGATTCTTAAATCTGGACTGTGGGGTCAGCCTGGAAATATCAAAGAACTGGACCATGGTGCCTCTGCTGGCCAAAAGAGGCTGTGGAGAGGCTACATGCAGCACTCCAGCAGCCCTCTGCCGGCCAAAAACGAAGCTCCATGATGCCCCTGCGTGACTTATTTTTGGTCTTCCCGGCCTCCAGCAGTACTCTGCCAGCAAAAAACGGCAGATACCCACAGTATGAATTCTAAAGGAGTCATATGTCATGCCAAGTACAGAATTATCTGCTAAAGTTCCACCTTTAAGAAATATAGATATCGTACATAAGAGCAGAAGTTATCAATGTTTTTATTCATATCAGCACAAGGGACTACAAAGACAAGTCAGATTTTTAAAGTCCAATCTTGGACCAAGTCTCGCTAAGGTTTATTGGAACAATTTCCAAAACTAGGACAAAACACTAGTAAATTATATTGATCATATATACATTTTATTCTTTTCTTAAAAGCACCTAAAAAGACTCTCCTGAACTCTTGGGAATTACAAAGATCTCCAGTTCTAATAACTGTCCATCATTCTGCTGTGAAACCCCTAACCTTGGGCCTCTCTCTCCATCATCAGCACCTGTCTTTGAAAATACACCTAGTTGGTACAACAAGAGGGAGAATAACATGTAGGGAATAGCAAAAAACAATAAGCACACAGAGTGCATTGGAAGTAATTAGTTATAGCTGAAAACAGCATTAGTGGGTGTTTAACTCTAAAACAACTGATCCATATCAAGAGTTAATGATGGGGTAACGTTCTCATCCACACACCAGCAAAATTCCTAGAACAATGCCAGACAAACATGACTTCTATAAGCATTCTAATTTTACCTTTATTTTAATTTCCATGACAAATACATGAAAGAATGAGAGGTAAAAGGTCTTTAGAAAGCCCCCAAATCCATGTGTGATGGTAATGATTCTGACTGGGGCATAGCAGATATTTGAATTTTGGAGATGAGTCTCTGGGAAAAAGAAAAACAAGAAGTAACAGCTCCCAATCTCCTTTGTAGTGGGGTTAGGAGGCTTTCAAAGATGCCACTTCATATTTGAACATCTATATTGTGTGCTGCCATTACATGATCATAAATCTTTTCCCCCAGGGAATAGCTGGCTTCGTTAACTGTGTTCTGTGAATACAACCAATATCTATTCCAATGAGCCGAAGTGAAGAACTAGATGAAAGGGCAGCCTTGTAGAAAGACTGTCTTCCCTGAAAAAGTATTGCTTGGCAGCAACTATTGTACCAAGGAGAAACGGGAAGCAGAGGCATTCTAACATCTGAAAAACTATTTGCTTTCACACTTGCTGACCTTTCTCCATTTGCTTCTTTTCTAAAATTTATACCCTGTCCAATTTCTAAGACTTTGGGCGGCTAACATAAAATATCAACATAAATGGCAAAACATGATTAAAATATATGTAAGGGTCAAAAATAACTACGGCACAAGATCTTTAGCTCTAAATGTCTGTTAAAAGGTCAGGTCTTCATTGCCTTATTAAATGTAGAAGTGTGGGGGACCTATGGATTCCAGGATGCAGTAAGATCCATAAAAATAGGACTTCCAGAGAAAAGACGTGTTGTTTCCACCCTTCATCTCCCAAAGGGTGACTTCTAAGCATCTCTTCCTGAGCTGATTAATGTTCATATTACAAATCTAGGGATAACAAGTTGTAAGCAATGTTTACTCAGGAGCTTCTTAGAAACAGTTTTGAAGTAAGATGAGAAAGCTTCATCCTGAAACCACTATAAAAGAAAAGCTTGGCAAAATGGATCAATTCTGTCCTACTTCAAAAAAAGCCCAGGGTCCACTTTTCTGCCAGGCTTACACAACGCTCTTTTGATGAACCTCCCTAAAATATGATGATTCTGTCATCAGCTACTGCCTTGTAAACAAAGAATAATAACATGTATATGATTCTTCTTTCCAGATCCATCAAAAAATATCACCTTATTCTAGAACAGGGGTGTCAAACTCAAGGCCCAGGGGCTGGATCCAGCCATCAGGGTACTTAGATCTGGCCTCCGGGGCCGCCCTGGAAACAGCAAAGAACTGACCAGCAGAGCTTCTACCAGTGAAAACGGAGCTTGGGATTGCCATGTGCGGCCCTCCCAAGCTCCATTTTCACTGGCAGAGAGTTTCAGGAGGCCACGACAACTGAAAATGGAGCGCGGGAGCCTGTTTTTGCTGGCAGAGTGCTCGGGCCACCACAGGTGCCCCCAACACAAGTGACATCAAGCTGGCCACGCCCACCCTGGCCATGCCCACCCTGGGCCCCCAAGGTCAAACACAACCCTGGTGCGGCCCTCAATGAAATTGAGTATGACACCCCTGCTCTAGAACAGCTCAACATTATTGGCTAGACAAGAACCTCTTCTTTTCTTAGCAATATATTTAAAAATGAAAACTGTTCCTAAAACCTGGGAAGATCTCAAGCTGCAACAGTGAATAAAAAATAAAATCCTACCACTGGTTTAGAAAAGACAATAATGGGATTGGAAAGAATGGCATGTTCTCAGACACTGTTAGAACATTCTGAATGCTCTCTTCACTAACAAAAGCTTCTTTTATGGGGAAGTGAGGAAAAAAGCCTTTTATTCTCTAGACTTTGATGGAATCACAGCAGGGCAAGGGCACTGAGAAAACAAGCATTTGCTACACTGGTCAAATGGCTGTGAACTTAAGAGTTCCTTGAACTGCTTTATCTGCATTCATTCATGATTACATGGTGTTATGGAGACTTCTAATAAAGATTCATTTGAGATGAAGAAAAGCAAAGGTCTTTCTGTTAAAAGTTATTTAGGATTCTGGTCACATGGGTTGCTAGTTGCTCCTGCCTGAGTGGGCAGGATATCTGGCACCAAGGTACATAAGGGGAAATGTTATGAGGAACAGAGTAAAATGCACATTTTATTTGTGCACACACGTGCATGTAATATTCACAACTATATCTTCATTAGGCATGTGGTAGCTATTAAGTCAAGTGTTATGCCACCTAAAGGGCGCTTTTGTTGTGCTCAGTTTCACTCTTTGATCTCATTCCAAAATGCCCACATGCATACTGCGGCTCTCATACACCGGGGGGGGGGGGGGAGAACAATGCCTTTACCAGTCAACAATGGGGTAGCCCCAGGGACAGATGTCTTCCTCTTTCACTATATTCCAGCCTCTCTCATGTAGAATTTTCTGAAGACAATACTAGAGACATCTAACTTGACAAGTTCCATCCTTACCAGTTTAGATGCAAACACAAAAACAAATTGAGATGGCAGAGCATAGTCATTCACTTCAATGCTTCGAGATACCCAATGATGAGACCCAAATCCAGCATTTCCAAATACTTTTTTAAGACAACAACAAGGTGGAGGGTATTTGTTGCAGCAAAAAGACAATCACACAGAAACCAACTCTAATGAAAAAAGGAGGAGGAGGAGGAGGAGGAGGACGGATCACACTTTCTTTCATCATATGTGCAACTCTAAATATGTAGATGTACATTTACAGTCCTCGACTTACCACCATTCACTTAACAATGGATCAAAGTTACAACAGCCTTGGGAAAAGTGACTTAGGACCTTGCTTGCCCTTACGATCACTGCACCAGCCCCTACAGTCACATGATCACAATTCATGTGCTTGGCAACTGGCTTGCATTTATGACTGGTTGCAGTGTCCTGAAGTCATGTGATCACACAAAAAATGCCAACTGGGGGAGCTGGATTTGTTTAACGACCTTGTGATTTGCTTAAAGGTTGTTGTAAAAATTGTCATAAAATCAGATTCAACTTAACTTGATTTATGAGCGCAAGGATTTATGATGGAAATTTCAACCCCAATTGAAATTTGTAAGTTGAGGACTACAGAGGGATAAGCTGATGATGATAAACAAAGGAATATTTACAAAGTTTGCCTTCAAAACATTAAGATACATGCCACAGTAGTCTGTGAAAGCATGATTAACATCAAACATAAAATCCAATATTCATGGCTATGTCTCATCCTGGGGTCCCATGGATGATGAGCAGGCATAGCTGGATCAATAGTGCAAGTAAATACCTGATCATTTTCTAATATAAGTTATGCCATCAAGTGTGAAACGTATACGTCTGTTATTTATACAGGCAGATCAATATACTTACAAGCATATCAGTAGAGACCAATCAGACACTAAAATGATCTTATTCAAAAATCAGTGAAGGATGTTTTCAAGCTCACAGACATTCTATAACAGACCAAAGACACTTTAAATGGAGTTTAAAAAGAGTTCTCCAAAGCACATTCACTAAACTGGAATTCATTAGCAAATATGACAAGAAAACCTGAAAAAGAAGACATTTTACCTAGAAGCATGTTATCTAGAAGAATAAGAGATTTAGTATTGGGTATCAGGCTTTTGCTATTCAAATAAACCCATGTCCTATCCTTTCAGTTAAAAAATATGGTGTAAAAATAGATCGTGGAAATTAACAACTGACTATGTAGTTGGTACTACCTTAGGTTCTTCCTCATAGACTGTGCTCCCTATACAAAGTTTATAGGGAAGACTACATATCTTTTATTATCACATTGCTTTATAGAAGGTTCTAGGAAAATTGCCAACTTTGAGAATGCTGGTGGAATATGCTGTGTCTGAGTTTTATCAAAGACTAAAAAAACCAGCTAATTATATATTTTTTCCCTAAAAGGCTTTAGCAAGTTTTTCTTTCTATTAAACTTTTGGTTTATATATACAGTAGTCCTTGGATTTGAAGAAGTGCACCTATTCTGGATTTGCTATATTGGCTACCATAACGCTTCCGTTAAGAGTGCTATAAGTTCTTTTATGGCATGGCTGTCAATGCATTTGAAATATTGAGATGAGATGTTTTAATGGCCCTTTGGTCCCGTCAATGATTATAGGATATGTATTATGGTTGGTTGCATAATCAGCCAGATGTTTAAACTGGATCTGGCATTTTTATCCACCTATCAAGTCCTTCCCAAGAACCTGGAATAGGCAGATGTTAGTGGTATTAATAACAACAGTATTATGTTGTTTGTGGTCTGGCTCTTTCTACTGTTCTTAACTTTTTAGATAGATTAACTTGATTAATCCACTGCCTTAAATTGTTCAGATTAGGTCAATTATACATTATGGAAAAGAAATAAATTAAACAGATTTGTAAGGCAACATAATAGAACATTATCTGATGCACTACAAAATATCTCTATTTGCTTTTGCAGAGTCACTTGCTCATTTCTTCTCATAATTATTGTAAACTCTTTGCCATTTGGAGCAAATTTTTCAGTCAAGAGTTTTAGCAATTTCAAAGCATTTATCGCCTACCCATAAAATCTCCCTGACAAATAGTTCATGAAAAATTAGTTTTGCTAGGAGGAAGTATGAATAGCGAACTGTGATTATTCTGAGTGGAGTTATGCTGTCTTTTTCTTTTTATCAGTCAACAATCTCTTTTCTTCAAGAAGGCACTCCTCACAGAAAAATGCAAAAATAAATGTTACTAGCTGTGAATTTTTCAAGCATGACAAAAATTAACCAATTAGCACATCAAAATTATGTGAGCAAGACCAATGTAAGGCTTTTCTATTCTATATGACCCTACAATTATTTTCGCCTGAATAATTTGTCTTCCTGCTTATGACAAGCCACAAAGCTTCTCCAATTTAAAATATGCACAGTAGCCTCCCTGGAGAGTCCATTAGGGCATAGAGATCTACCTTCAAATGTTACTGGAAGGTTATTAAGACTGATGGATACTGTGGATGCGGTACAACAAAGAAGCAATCAGAAGAGATTCAACATCTTACAAGACAGGGAAATCCACATAGCGTGTGATTTCAACAGAATAAGCTGAGATAATAAAAATAACTGCAAAACCTTTGTCATACCTTAAAAATAATGAATGGGTTTCTGTTTAAAGTTTTATAAGACTTTCTGTTGTTTCTACTACAAGTAGGAAATATATTTAGCTCACTGGGAGGCTAGCTAGTTTGCAAATAAATGTTCTTGTGATAAAAATTTTACTTTCAAAGAACCAAAATAAATATCCTGACCTAAGATTGAAGCTATAAATACAATGCTTTACAGTCAAATATATTTTTCAACTATGACATTGCACCATTTCAAAATGTTTCCCATCTATTTTCTCATTTTTAACTGTTGTGGCAGTACAGGGTTTGGTCATGGTTTAGATACTTGGTAAGATTCCTGGGAACCATCATCATACCTATACTACAGCTAGTAGATATAGCTATAGCTTTAGGACATTCATTTAGTGAATCAATTGTTTCCTTTTATCAATAGATCTGTATTCAGAAGTCTCTGTTTGAATATCTCTATAGTAAAAAAAGTTTTTTGAACAATATTTGAATGCTTACTTTCATTCAGCTTAAGTATTCTTAATCCTTCATTGATCAATAGTATAACATTTCATCTTCTATGTAATATCCTTTATAATGATGTAGAAAAATGGGATAGATGAAGCAGTACCCTGTCTCATTATAAGATTGATTCTCGGGAGCGCAATGGTTCACGTGGTTAGGACTGACAATCTGCAAGCCTGCATTTGAGACCCTGCTGTGCGGTGGGATGAGCTCCCATCATTTGGTCCAGCTCCTGCCGATCTACCAGTTCGAAAGTGTGCAAACAAGAGTAGATAAATAGGTTTCACTTCAGTGGGCTCATTAACTGGGACATGAATTGAGCCCCCATCAGGGCATCTCCTGGGCAACAGTGATTCACCAGGTAATCCTTACAAATCAGAAGCGCCTGGTGCTTCCAACACAAAAACAATCACAACATACTGATTCTTATGTTATCAAATTTAAAGTCTCGTTTTTTTCAAAATTTATAATATATACCAATACATATTATTGTAACTAGTACTCTAGAAAAGAATATACTAAAATGCAGTACTCCACACAAATGGATAAGATATTCTGTTATGCTACAGCAACATATTTTGTTTGGTTTTCATATTTAACATGTATTTTTTTTAAAAAAAAACACCTTATTTCTTGCCAGTTAGTTCTAGTCTTTCTGGATGCATTTGGTTCCCTTATTAACAGATTTTATCAAAAACTGAAAAGTGCAAATATTATTTTACTTATCGGAAATGGAATCCAGGTTCTAATGGTGATTATTCAGTATTGATTTTTTTCCATCCAATTACTTAAAAGTATTTGTTGTTTTATATTTAAGATACGTAGAATTATTGATACTATTAATATCAATTAGTTAAAATACTATTAGTATCAATTAGTTAAAATTAATCAATCATTAGTTAAAATACTTGGTGTTGTCTTTGCTTCTTCTAGTGTTTCTTCTCAGGTATTATTTCTTTAAACTATATTATTAACTCTTAGATTTGATCTACAATGATTGAACTGTCTCAACCTTAAACCAAAGAGGGGGAAAGTGAGTTTTTAGTTGTTTCTTTTATTTCTCTTGGGATAATACTAAATATGCAATGGAAATAGCTTCTGGTAACTACAATATTAAAGACTTCAAACAAAATCAAATGGAAGGTTATTTACTGCTAAGGATTGCACTTTCTCAATGAAAATGAAACAAAATCTTTGAGAACAAAAGGCCGCAGTAGGTGACTTGTTTAACTGAGAGGTTATGCAGTGCACCCTCTACCATCTCTTACTGGTGAAACAAACACTAACAGAGATAAGTGGTTCCTTAAATCACCAGGCACCATGGGTAAATCATTTTAAAAATAAAGGTTCAGATTTAAATAATGTATTGGTAAATATATGGACAGGACAGTCTTATTTCAAAACAAAGAATGTAACAAATTAATAGATTTTAATTTACTGCATATGAAACTACAAATATATGTTGTACAATGAAGACATAACAGAAATAAGTACTTCAGTTGTTGGATCAAAATTTTCTACTTTGGTTAAAGGTAAAGGTAACGGTTTCCCCTGTCCAGTAGTGTCCACCTGTTATGCCCCCATCGGAGCCTGAATCTGCGGAGGAAAATGAGCCAGAACTGGAGCCGACAGAGATCAGGGGAGCAACTTCGTTGACTTCAGAGGAATGTGGGGAGGAACAGGTTGAGTCAGGCCAGGACCTTTCGGGATTGGGACGGCTTGTAGGCAGGGATGAACGGGGACAGAATGACCAAGACAGGCTAAGCAGTGAACATGAGAGACAGAGCTCAGGCGATGAGCAAGGACCATCCCCTCCTGATCCTCTAGCACGGAGAACACCGCAGACTGACCCAACAACTCAGGAGGAAAGCGCCCAGCCCCTCTTCACAAGTCACACCTGGGGACTGAGACTTAAGGAGATGCTGTGGGGAGGGGCATTTGTCAGGAACAAATGCTGAGTTCTTGGCGTGTTGAGTGCCGTTGCCGATGTTTGAAGTTTCTGGATTTCCTGCTTCTTGGATTAATTGCCTTTTTTGCTTTCTGGACTCATTAACTTGCCCTGATGGATTTCTTGCTTTGGAGCTGTTGTGCTCACAATGTTGGGCTGGACTACTTGTAGCCAGAGGCTCTGGGTCTTACCAGAAACATGGGAGCGGTTGGGGAAATTTGGAGCAACAAAGGGGCAGTTTGAACTGCCAGCTGCCCATGTTGCCACTGTGCCAAGCCCCGGATCATCACACCAACTCTAGAGGCAATGCTCATCTCCATTTCTTAGCTAAGGGAGCCAGTGTTGTCCAAAGACATTTTCTGTGGTCATGTGGCCAGCATGACTATAGGCCAAGGTACACAGAATGCTGTTACCTTCCACGAAGTGGTACCTATTTATCTACTCGCATTTGCATGAGCTGGGGCAGGTAACGGGAGCATGGTGCTCAGGTCTCAAATCTGGGCCATCAGCTTTTCAGTTGACAATCTCAGTGTCTTTAACTGCTGAGTCATCGCCCCTTAGTTAACTCACTGAAAATTTCAATATTGAATATTTTTGTTGTGATTCAGGTTGCCTGTGAAGCAAGTGCAAAGCAATATATTGGTTACCATGGTTAATGCTTACTTCTGAAATTAATAAGAAATGTGTTTTGATGATTCTCTCTTCCCCACCCGAAGTATTTTATTGAACAAAATGTAGGATTCTGAGTCTGATTGGTACTTTCATGATATCAGGGGAAAGAAGCAATGTGACTCACATTTTAAAAAATGAGTTTGATAAAATGGTGGCAGATGTTAATTTAATTCTAGAAAAAGAGTCAAGATCCACTGTTTTAAAATTAAAAAAATGCCCAAGAGAGTCGCATCTGTCTTTACTACTAATGTTATAGGTATGTAAGCCTGTATTTATTTTCTTAGGGCAGGAAGATAACTATTCTAGGACAGCTTGAAAGACTACACTATAAGAAAGTACTAGGTCCCAGTGGCATTCAACCAAGAGCTCTTAAAAGGGTTCAAATGTAACAATATCAACTGCCTAACCCAAAAAACAAAAAAAAATCCCTCAAATACCAAAGGATTAGAAGATTAGCAATGCAACATCAATTTTCAAAAGGGGGCCAGAAATTACAGGACAGCCAGTTTAACAGGGTTTCCTGCCTGAGCAGGGGGCTTGACTAGAAGTCCTCCAAGGTCCCTTCCAACTCTGTTATTCTATTCTATTCTATTCTATTCTATTCCATTCCATTCCATTCCATTCCATTCTGTTGTGCCACTGTATTTTAATAATGTACAATAGTATGTGGGAATGACTTTAGGACATAGGAGAAAGCACTGCAGGTTAGATCACCATCATGCAAAAGGAATCTCAGTCCACAGAGGCATAGGGGATGTGGAAAGGGTTCCAGAAGGGACCCTCTCTAATTTTCTGAAGAGCCAAAGGAAAGGAGGGGGGAGTGAATACTTTGAGACTTTCAAGAGTGATGTTAGCTCTTTGAGATAATCCACACAAGAAGCACAACAATAACACTAGCTCTACCTTTATTGTAAAGTTATATTAACATAATCTTTCAAGTTCTTTATCCTATCTCCCAGGGTCATTCCCATGTATCATTACTCAGTGAGAGGGCCACCAGAATTTGGAGTGCACTTTACAGGAAAAAAACTAGAAGCATATAGCTATCTTAAGACTACTGTTTTCTTTATTCAATGATTTATACTCCATTGAGTATTCAAGGCAACAAACCACATTAAAATGCAAAATATTAAAAACTAAATACTGCTAATTCTAAAAATCAATTAATAATTAAAAGCCTGGCAAGCTTAACGACTGACCTTTTTGTTTGTTTGCTTTTACTTTTTTGCCCTTGCCTCTTTTATATTAAGATCCTATTTTATGTCATGGCCTTATCCATTTTACACTGTAACCCTACCCGTAGCATGACTGCAACCTTTTAGAAAAAGATGAAGTGAGGTTCTTGGCACAACTGGTTTTATAGTGTATAGCCTGAAGTTTAACACTTTGAAGGAAAATGTCAAGTGTGGCAGCACATGAAAATGTTTAAAAAGGGTACATGGGATTGCATGTATCCCAGTTATAAAATATAGGCCTTATTTTCAAGTTTCATAATCTGTAATGTATCAGAAAGAGCGTGCTGTCCAATAAATCTCCACATGGTAGTAAGAAAGCATAGAAGTATGACATATTGAAAATAGGCAACTATGGAAAACCATTTCAGATATTGACTAGAAATCAGTTTCCCATGTAGGCATAAAGTATATCCCAAAAAGGATTTATGTTATCAATTACAAATTATTAGGGTTTATTTGACAGAATACTTTGGGAAACTATTGTAATTTCAGATCTTGGGATCTTTCTCTTGTTAACTGAAAAGCACAAGTTATTTTTCTCTATAGTATTGTTTTTTATTAAATTATTATGCTGCCCATCTCTCCCACAAGGTGATTCTGGGATAGTAGATTCAATCACATTAATAGCTTTCTCCCATTTTCAGCTTTAGAATAGTACCCAAAAGGCATCTTACATTTTTCATGCAACTTTTAATTGTCCCAAGGTATTTTTGTATTTGCTTTACCAATCCCTTTTTACACAGCTTGATGGATTCCTATGGAGGCATTTGAAGGATTCAATACTTTCATCAAAATAATGAAAGTGAGTAGACCAGCTCTTTGAAAGGAATTCAGAGGATTCTGAAAAGGAGAGTAGTTGAGAGTACCCACAAGTACTCCAGACACTTGGCCCTCATTAGAAGACTGCAAAACAATAGTCTTCAGCTGGTTTAGAGCTCTGGGAGATGAAGGAAAAACAATCCTGCCCAAACCAGGGTCAGTCCTTTAAATGGCCACTGGGTTTGCTTACTTCCTTTAGTAGTCACTTTTGGAAATTGCTTGTTAATTGATTTTCAGGTACTAGAACCTTTGGATCAATAAGTCTGAAAATACCAGGTGAGTTTCTTTCAATCCTTAGTGAGGGAGATGTTTAACTGAAGTTTATAGATTTTAAAAAAACTTTTTTTTAATGAACACCCAAAAAGTGATTAAAATGTTGATTTTTAAAATCCAGATGAATTTGAAATAAGATGTTGAAATTAATTATAAGAAATTATTCCATGGGAAAATGCTCCTGTTTCAAATTTTTAGGGGAAAACATGATAGCATAAGACTTTGAAGGTTGTACACTAAAGAGAACCAGCAGGAAGTAAATATTACAATTAAAGGAGAAAAACACTTACATTTGATTACTAGTGCAGAATGGAAAAATATTTTAAGATTGATCATACTGAAAGATATTTGTGTAGAATGGTCCTAGAAGTTAATTTTAAGAGTATCTGCCTCTATAGCAGAAGGGTGTCAAACTCAAGACCCGGGGGCCAGATCCGGCCTGTGGGGTACTTAGATCTGGCCCATGGGGCTGTCCTGGAAACAGTGAAGGACCGGCACATGGTACTTCTACCAGCAAAAACGGAACTCAGGCAGGCCGTGTGCAGCCCTCCCGAGCTCCGTTTTTGCTGGCAGAGGATTGCAGGAGTCTGTGGCAGCCGAAAATGGAGCTCAGGAGCCCGTTTTCACTGGCAGAGCCCTTGGGCCACCACAGGTGCCGACACGAGTGACATTGAGCGGGCCACGCCCATCCTGGCCATGCCCAGCCCAGTCCCCGGAAGCCAAACACAACCCGATGCCCTCGATGAAATCGAGCTTGATACCCCTGCTCATTCATTGATTCACTATATTTAAAAGATGTTATGGAAGAACATTATGTTCCTGACCAAGACTGAGATTGATCTGAAAGTGGATGTAAAAGTGACAGATTACAAGAATGATATGGAAAAAAGATGCCACACTGGATATGTAAATGAAACTGGTTGATGACTTGATAATAGCGATACACAAATAACAAACTAAGAGATTGATTTTGATATCTTCCCTACATTAGATTTACAAAAAAGAGTTGTTAAAAGTTGTAAGGAAGGAGAAAAGATAAAAA
The DNA here is from genome assembly GCA_032468155.1 of Oxyrhabdium leporinum. NCBI lineage: Eukaryota > Metazoa > Chordata > Lepidosauria > Squamata > Cyclocoridae > Oxyrhabdium > Oxyrhabdium leporinum. The sequence continues at coordinate 123,977 of JANHFL010001573.1, read as the reverse complement.
GAAATCCAAGTCCTAGAACATTATTTGAAAGGATGAGAGAACAAGATTGTTAAAAGGAAAGGAATATGAAAGAATGAATGAGGTTTGAATAGCTATGTATTATGGGTTAGGTTTGATGGACTTGATGGACTTTTGCTGACCAGGGATGAATGATGAGATTTTAAGGATTGGTTTATAGATAAGAGATGAAATATGGGAAGAAGAGATCATTGGTTATATTTTAAGAGCAAGAAATGTTAGCGAAATTATTTATACTTGTGATGAAGGGGGAAAACATTTCTTTATATATTTCTTTTATTTCTCTTTACTATATTCTTATTTTTTCCATCTTCTCTATTTTTTCTTTTTTGCACTTTCTTTTTCTCTCCTTTTTTAACTTATACTGTTTATCTTTTTAATTGTAATTTAATTTAATACAATTACTGTAAAAAGCAATAAGAGCAGCATTATTATCAGGCTCCACTTGTTTATATTTGAAGGTGTACAATGCCATAGTGCAGCTTGTGTTGTATTGCTTTCAGAATTTCCCCCTCTTGACCCAGTTTCACTTTCTTTCACTGAGTATGAGAGGATTATTTAGAGGGAAAGGAAGGACATTTCTGTCTTTACTCTTTTACATATTCTCATCAGTCCAGAGTGTTGTTCTTCTGCAAAATCAGCTTCATAATTTCATCCTCTGGAAAAGAAGGGCATCACTGGATATGTTATATAATGGGCTGGGAACCAGTTACAGAGGGGGGAAAAAACATTAAAGCTTTACATTGTAAGACAACTTTCAGACAGCAAGGGAATAGGCAGTACAGTTCGTCAAAGATCAGCCGTAGGACACATACTAATCAATATTTCATTAGAGACACAGGGGAGTGAAATAGAAGCATGCTGCTGACATCTCCTGATTACATCAAGAGAGGAAACTCTGTTCATACAGAAAAGAATTGGGATTCTGTGTGGGACAAACTGAATAACTAAATCATCTAGAAAAATTGAAAATGGAAATGGGCCATGTGGAATACAACATCAGTAGGCCATAAACTTTTTTTCAGAAGTTATTTTATGGAGTTCAATAAGTGCAAGAAATTTAAATCTTAACTGACTCTGCAGGATAATGAAGTATATTATAGTGGAAGGGCTAAAATTTGACAGTATTTATGCAGAAAAACAGCCATCTAAATTTGTCAAATAGATCACAATGCCTCTAAATCAGGGGTGGGCTTCAAAAATTTTAGCAACGGGTTCGCTGCCCGATTGCTGGGTGGGCGTGGGCATGGTGGGCATGGCCTAGTCGGCCTCCTGCACCATGGCGGGGGGGTGACCTTTTGCCCTCCCCAGGCTCCGGAGGCTCTCTGGAGGCCAGAAACGGGCCTGTTTCCGGCCTTCCCAAACGGCCCATTTTTCGCTCTCCCCAAGCCTCCGCGCACACCCTGAATTTACCTGCATCCACAACAGGCCACGTGGGGACTCCTGGGAGAGGCAGGGTGGGAGGGGCAGCGTGGGGTGGGCGTGGCCAGCCAGGAGTGGGATTTGGTGGTTCACCGAACCATGCAGAATCTTTGCTATGGGTCTGCCCGAACCTGTGCAAACCCATAGCAGCCTACCCCTGCTCTAAATGTATGAGTGATAATGAAATATTTCTATTCAGGCTTCCCGATAGAATGGTCTCCATCCGATATCCATCTATCCCAGTGGTTCTCAACCTTTTTTTCACCAAGGACCCTCTTTAAATACCTTTTATGGCTACAGAACATGGCCACAGACTTCACAACTTAACTTGAGATTCAAATCATAACATTTCTTTGAGTCTCCACGGACCTCCTGTGACAACATCACTGCATCCCAGGAATCCACAGACCACAGGTTGAGAACCACTGTATTTAAGATTTTGCCTGATACTTTATTACTATATTGTTGTGGTTTAGATGAGCCACTTATATGAGAATAGTAGATAGTTGCATTGTGAAAAAAAATATCCCAGCTGCTGTGGTTTGAAATTTGTTAAAAATTACCCAGAGATCTTCACAACTAAGAGGCTTGAAAGCTATTTTCTCTATATTTTTTTCTGATTTTGGAAGATTTTTGATTGAATATTTATTTTTAAATGTCAGTAACTATAATGGGAAAAAAAACAAACAAGAACACAGGAACAACAAAAAAAGAAGCTACACTATACCAAACCAAGTTACTATTCCATCTAGCCAAATATTGTCAATATTGTCAGGCAATGTTTCTCCTAGTGATCAAGTGAATATTTTTCTAGCATTTCTTGGAATTTATGAATTTAGCTTGGGACATCTTATATATGAAGTATATGCTTTCTCATTGAATTACTATCATTCATTAGAGATCCAAAACCCCAGATGGCATTGACCAACCCTGTTTTCTTTAGAAGACCACCACTGCAATTTCTTTGTTTCTGGAGATCTGTTTTCAGAGTAATTCTTATAATGCTGCTTGTTTCCACAATTATGTTGCTGAGATAACATTCTCCATTTTCAGCTCTTTTTGACCATTAACAAGCAAAGAACCTTTAATCCCATGAAAAATGGGACAGCAAAACTGAGTATGCTAAAAAAAAGGAATAAAAATGCTTTCAGCTTTTGTACCCAGATGCATGAACAGCTGGGCTTTTTAAAAGATCAAGACCTCTTTGATTTATGATTAATGATGGGTGACCAGATCCCCTGAGCTCCAGAATATCTAAAAGTAAATCACTGCAAAAAAGGCCACCAAATGTTCCTATAGATTGTAGATCAGGCCTCAAGCATAGTCATCTAGTTCACATGGATATGCAAACTTTGTGAAGTTCTAAAGCTCTTAATTTTCTGAGGACATAACTCAAAAAGCTTTAGTATGTCTCCCTTTGGACTATTGATTAGAAACCTAAATTTTAATACTGTCTTAAGCACATGTATTAAGAAGAACATTCTATTAATAACAGTGTACTCTCATATAAATCTGTTCCAGTATACATTGTTATATTCTCTGACCAGAACTAATATTCTCAAGTCACAGTAGTATATGGGGGGGATGTTAAAAAATTATATTTATGTAGTTACTTACCAAACACATCTAAATTATATTAAGGTAACCAAAATATATTTACAATCCCCAAGGCATGTCACAACTTTTGAGCATCCCTAAAGTTTGGAAATTGAAAGCTGAAAAAATTGCCATGCCCTAAATTGGGGAAAATTTAATCTCAATGTATTTAATTTCATTTTACAATGTATATATTTCCCTTCAGAGTTTCTTCAGAATGAAAAAGCATTATGGGGTTCTAAAATTGGAATTTAAGTTTTTAAATAGTGTGTCTGATTTTTTTAATAAAACTAAATGATTAAAATATATAACAGCATAGACAGCAGACACAGATTGCTTATAAAGCTCGGTTATGGAAATGAAAAAAAAATCATTAATTGATTGATTGATTGTATTTCTTGAATGCTCTATTTCAACACTGCAAAAGGCCTGGATGGCTGCCACTGGAAATATAATAAAATTGGTGATAGATGTGTCTCATTGAGAATGAAGTGGCACCAATGAGAGGAATAATTCTTGCCTGCCACTTGCTACAAATCAACACAACACAAGAGAGCACTTTTTGCAGGGTTCCTGGGGTCAATTTTAAGATATGGGAAGAAACATTATTTCTGATCATCTAGAACCAACCCATAAAGGTCTCTATAGTTTAATAGCCATGCAATTGAATGAATGGGTGAATCAATCAATCAGTGATCATTAAAACTTGAAAATGAGCTAGAAGCCAGTAAGATATGACATTAAAGTGGCACCATTTGGTCATTTTACCTGTTGTCAGTTAATATCCTACTTTGATATGCTTTTTTAATAAATTAAATAATAGGGTGTGTGTGTGTATAGTTTATGATTATACAACATGGTAAGATTTTAATTTAATATACTCTGAGTTTAATGTAAACATTTACATTATTTTTTTTCTGAATTCCACTGTATATCACTACCTATCACCGTACATAAGCTTCCTATGATGAAGTCACAAACATGAATGAAGTGATGGACTCTTCATGGGAAATATAGCGAGAAGTTAACAACTTTATCTAATGCAGATCAGGAGATAAGGATGGAAGGAGCAGCTCAAGGGCTGAAAACCAAAATCCAAGTGGAACACCTTACCTTCTTGGTAAAGGACAGGGGAGGGCTGAAGCTGATCTGAAGCTAAGATCATTTGACTTCATGTACTTGGAAAGGGGAACTGAAGAGATACAAATCCTATGGATTCTTCCACTTCTATTTCAGCTGCAAAACCACCTTCAATAATACTTTTTCTATCCTCATCATGGTTTGGAAGATATTTGCGAAGTACAATAGAATGAAAAGATTGTGCAAAATTCAATTCTAACTTTTAGAAAATAAAATTATGTGGCATGCTTACATTTCACATTTTTCCAGCTTTAATTTTAATCTGTACTTAGCAGCAGACACAGAACTTTTAAAACATGCTCCTAGTCTTTCAATCTCTACAGCCACCATTATATTATCAGCAGCAGCAGCAGCAGCAAACAGCAGAAAAATACAGAAGAGAGAACAGGAAAAATGTTTTGAAATCTAGCATAAGAAATCTCTATGATCTATCCCTTCTCCATATCTTGTCCCAAATCTTATCCCAAACATCATCCATTTTCTCAGGACATTAGAAGGAGACTTATTAGCATGAGATGAATGCTGGGATAATCAGTGATACTATTAAGGTAAAACTTTGTGGAGAATCCCAAACAATGTGTCTTATCACACAGAACAAGAAAATTTATTTACATTATTCTCTAAAAGGGGGAGAGGGTGGCATCAGTCCATTACACACTTTACAACTTTGAGGAAGGCTATATTAATGCTGTGGTAGCCATACCAATATTGAAACAGCTGCCTTGAAATGCTGTCTCAGTTGCATGGCTGCAGGTGGAGTTAGCCTACCAGTTCCTTTAAAAAAAAAGATTCCTATAGAAAACTGCTTGCAAAATAATGGCAACCTACCATGGCTTAAGTTTACTGCATCATTTACAGACACTCTTCATCTAGTGAAAAGAGCGACAGGGCAATGGCAATGCAAGACTAAAAAGCAGAGAAGTGGGCACTTAAAGCTTTAATGAATGCAGAGATTAGAACCAGGTGTTAATTCCAGGAAGAACCTTCACCAGAGGGTTTGCAGGTGGGAAGGACAATTCTTTCTGTTTTATGCCAAAAAGGTATGAATTTAGCTATTCAAAAACTTTTAAAATATTTAACTGCCAATTAAAATGCTGATTTCAGCTTCTTACCAGAATAATAAAACTAATTAAATGGCTTAATAATTATCCCTCCACTGAGATCTATGAGCTGTTTGGAAATATTTAAAAAATGTCTTTTCTGCCAACTCTCATTTAAGTTCTATGGTTGCAAAGTCAACTGAGTTGAGTTGTGGGAGTGGGATGCAGAAAATGCAGTTAGGCCTGAAGTCCAGGTCCTTGTGAAAATGTCCTTTTCTTGCCATTGCTGAGAACTTAATTGGATATTACCACCAATAGGATATTAATGGTAGAAATGCACCCAACTGTGGCAAGAAAGAAATAAACCAATTTTATTGCAATGGAGAAATTATCATTAAGTTACTTAGAAAATGAACCCCATTACTTTGTGCTTGCCATGTGATGAGTTAGTTCAAAACTTTTCCTACTCTTCTCGGCTCATCAGAGCAGAATGCACTGGACTGAATTCACAAAGCAGAGGTTTCAAATGTTACCATCTCCTATCTCTCTGTTGTTTTATAGCTATTTCATGTCTTGTTAGGCCTAAATCTCCTCATATTTAACAATGGTACTGCTTAACTTTATCCATGGTTCCCTGTCACTTGTTCAAGGGGCATAATGTAATTTCCACTTATTTATACCACAGTCTAAGCTTTTATCCTGTAGAAATCTTGCAGCAAAATAGATTTAATTTTGCTTCAGATCTAAATTGAATGTGCTTGGCATGTTCCAATTTTTGCTGATCTATCCCCTCAGCTAGGGGAGCCCTTCCCCCCCCCCAACCCCTTCTGGGCACTTCTATAGGAAGGCAGGATTTAAGAGCCATGCCTGTTTTGAAAAAAAAAAACAGTTGGAATAAAACAAGGGCTCCACCACTGGGTTTTGCTTAAGAACCATATCTGGATTTCAGAGATAGCAACCTTAAGCCCCAGGTGAACAATATAGCCATATTTTGTGAGGCCTTTGGTCTAATCTTCAAACAAGTCATTCAAATTACTAGCAAGAATGAAGTACCCCTTCCCCAGCAGCCCTATGTATGGTAGGGGGAAAAAAGAGTGAAGAGTTGTAAAAAGAAAGGGAAAGAAAGAGAAAGAACAGTGCTGTGGATTCCTTGCCCATTTGATCACCAATCAATTGGGGGGCACCCATCATGTCTGAAAAACAGTAGGACTTGAATGCTAGTCTCCTTGGGAAAACACAAGTAGCCCCTCTGTTTTACCTAAAGGGCAAGTCTCTTTTTGAAGGATTCAAGCCAGATTTAAAGAAAATATGGGAAACAGAAAAGAATATTTGCAGTTCAGGGTTGAACAATGCAGTCCTTAGTAATTTCTGAACTTGGTTGTTTTCTTGCAGAAGTTTTATTACTCAGCTAGGTAACATCATCAGTGCAAGGCAATCATCTGCAGGCAAACAATTAAGCTCAGAGATCAGCAAAACTCCACAAGTATAAGAAAGTCTCAAGGTCTTTTTGCCTTGGCCAATCAACCATTAGGATACTAAAGCCGGGGTGGGCTGCTGGGGGTTTGCGGGGGTTCAGGTGAACCCTTTGCTAAGACTCTGCAGAGTTCGGCGAACCCCCAAATCCCACGCCTGGCTGTCCCCGCCCCACCCCTCTCCACCCAACCCCGTCCTAGCTGGGAGAACACTCTCTTCAGCCCAGCCTGATTAGCAGAAGCAGCTGGTTTTCGCTTGAATCTGCCTCCGACTATCAGCTATTTCAGGCTGCAGGGATCACTATAGCCTATTGCCACCTCCGCTCCGTGCGACCCGTTTTCAGCCTCCGCGCGCCGGGGATTGGAACGGGTGGAACATGGGGCACGTGGAGGTTGAAAATG
>JANHFL010001573.1:95967-116787 GCA_032468155.1 Oxyrhabdium leporinum | reverse complement strand
TCCAAGGTCCCTTCCAACTCTGTTATTCTATTCTATTCTATTCTATTCTATTCCATTCCATTCCATTCCATTCCATTTACATCTGTTAGTAGAAACAATATCAAAGAAAAAACTATGAGCATTGGGGAAAAGGTTTCACTAGCTTTGATTAGAGAAAAGACATTAATTAATTTTAATGTTGATTGGAAACCCCAATCTGGACTTTCTGCATGAAACAGGAAAAAATGAAATTATGTATTGCCTTGATTATTAGAAAAAAATTATATATAATAAAAACAACTAAAGTTATATTGTAACCTAAGAGGCCAATTTAATTTCATACTTTTAACACTTGTAAAAGAAAACTGGAAGTCATTTCTTTGCATTTCTTTTTCCTTTCTCTTTCTGTGTTTTTGGCTTTATTCATTTTTTTTCATTTTTTTCTCATTCCTATTTTAATTATTAGTTTCTGTTAGTTTTTATCTTTCTAGTAATCTAATAAAACTATCATAAAAGAGAAAACACCTTCAAGTGAAGAAAGTCAGTATGAAGTCTGCAAATATATGTCCTGCTTTTACCAGCCTTTTATTTGAGTTTATGAACAGAAATGTGATTGGAGGTGACCCTGTCAGCACTGTAAATTTTTATTTAAAAAAAAAAAAGCCCTTGGCATAATTCCCGACCACAGATTTATGAGTAAATTAAATAGTCACAGGATAAAAGGATAAAATCTTTTTTGGGATTACTAACTGGTTTATGGCAAGTCTCTCAAGAAGCAATGTCCATAAAGAATCTGTGTTAGGACCAATGCTTTTTAATTTGTTCATAAACAATCTTAACCTGGGGTAAATCACAAGGTAGATGTAGTAATTTTTTCATGCTGGGGAGAAGAGCTCCTAGGATCTTTTCAAACTGGACAAATTATCAAACGACAAATTCAACCCAATTGAAAACAAAATTCAAAATTCACATATACATAAATGAGCTATCTACCACTAATCTCAGGATAAAGCAATGCCAACTCAATGTGTGGCAGCTGTGAAAAAGATGAAACCCATTTTAGGGACAATTAAGGAAAGATCTGAAAATAAAATTTGACATTGTATTGAATTAAGAATGAGTTAACAGTGTCCTGCAGCTGCCAAAAAACCCAATGCAGTCCTAGACTGCATGAAAGGGATAGCATCATGATTGACTACAAGTGATAATAGTTAACTTACAACCAATCACTTAGTGACCATTCAAAGTTATGACGGACCTTCCCTCTAAAAGGAAGTAGAACCAGGTTTTTAAATTCTGATGTCACCTCTTCCCCCACATCACATGAGCACATTTTGAGTGCTCATGCAACCAGCCCTCATTTATCACCATTTGCAGTGATTCATGATTACATGACCACAGTTTCCATTTCTGTTGGAAACCGGTGTTTACTTTCAGTTTTTGGCAAAAAAACTGGCTTATTGAAAACAATGTGTTTGCTTAATGACAGCCACGTTCACTTTAAAAAGGTCATAGAAACAGGTCCTGTGATCCACTTGAAATACAACCTATGATCATAATTGCCAGGTTCAATTATGGTCATAGGTCGACGACTACATGTATAGTGCTGGTAAGAACTATTAAGCAATGGAACTGCTTGCCTCCAGAAGTTGTAGGTGTTCCATTACTGGAGGTTTTCAAAAAAAGATTGAACAACTATTTGTCCAAGATAGAATGAGGACTCCAGCAGAGGTTGGAATAGAAGACCTCCAAGGTCTCTTCCAGCCCTATGATTCTATAAATACACATCTTTGGCATGCATGAAGTATGTGAAGTGTAGAGTTCAGATTGCATTTTTAAAAGATATAATAGAAATGGAAAAGTGCAGAAAGGAACTACCAAAAGTAACAGAGGGCTCAAACCTCTATAAGAAAGAGTAAAAGTTTGGGATTTATTTAGAAAAAAGCAACTTCAAAAACAGCTTAGCACCCAAAGTTGGTCAAGTGACTGTGAAGAGGGCCTGACTATCAGAACTTCAAATTTTAAGTCTCCTTTTTCAAGTTGGTTGTAATTTCAAACAGTGACTAAGTAACCGGCCATAAGTCAAGTAAAAAAACATATAGCTTACCATGTACTGTATATGATGAAACTCCATCCATATGTATGATCTTGGCATGCTAACTTTAATACACTCACCAAAGCTTGCAAATAGTGTTAAATTGGAACTTGTTCATCAAAATGTACATTTCTAATAGTGGCTTTTCTTCTGGGTAGAAAGATCTCACTGAAACTTTGATCACATGTGTACATCATTCTAAGACTTGTTTTAATAGTCTGTGTTATGAACAATGATCTAAACTGATGTACATTCTACTACAAATATTTACTATTTTAAAAAATGTAAATGTATTTATTTTAACCACTGCTACTAATAACAGCAAAGAAAGTGGTAAAAATGGAGACGTGCAACTAATTGGCAACTCATCTATGCTTATTTTTTAAATGGGAATACCCTTTTTTCCCTCAGTTTATCAATATATACTGTAATATAATCTTAGTAAGCATGATCTTTTGAATATCAAAAATGGTTTGCTTATCTCACAACCATCTCATTATTAATTTATATATTTTTTACTATTTATATAATGAAACATAAGATTAATATTTTTATTCAGCTATTATTCAGCTGATATCACTTAAATTCACCTACATTTTACAAGCAATCACGGTTATGATAACAATAGATCCTATTCTGTCCAATGTGTCACTAACATATTTCTTGTACTGTATCTACCTAAGTAATCTAGTTAGTTAGTCGCAAATAAATGAAACCATGCAGATGTACTACTATGTTCGAAATAACCTTTCAGAAGGAGCCAAGCATAGGAATTGTCAAGATTATCCCTGCTGAGACAGAAATAGGCTATCTGTCCATATGATCTAAGAACTGGGTCCATTAACAAAAGAAGATTGCCAACTGCTCTACTACAGCTGTGTCTGCTTTTTAAAAAAGAACAAAACAATTTGGTCTGGTCAGCATGAAGCACAAAGAAAAAGAGATGATTATACATAGCTTTGTAGACTTTCTTCATGCTTTCATTCCAGTAAATAAGGCTATTTTACTGTAACTCATTTACAATTTGCCAGCATGCAACACCTCTGAACTATATTCTAAACCATTTTTGGGGGGGAGGGGGGGAAACTCCTATCTGTGCAAAATAAATAAATTATAACCTTTGTGCAAAGTGCTAAGGAATGAGAGTCCTCCTATTTCTTTAGTGTAATATTTATGAGAATTGGGAATTAGGGAGGTAGCACTTATTTGAAATGCCAGGGTGAGGAGGGAATAAAGCTGATGGCATTTCTTCCTTTATTCTACTAAAATAATAAACCAGATTTTTGATTATTTTACACCCATCCACACACACATGTACATACACAAACCTAACATATAAAAGAGTTTTGTTAAAAACTCTTACAAGATTTTTAAAAAAATCATTTTTATCAGTAGTAATTATGCCTACTGAAGGGGAAAATGTATAAAATTAAGTAAAAATATAATATAGAAATTCTATTCAGCAGCACATTAAAGGAAATAAATAGACATTATTTATTAGACTTTTGTCGGCTATACAATGAAATAAATTATTAAGTTAAATGGTAAAGTTCTATTGTTACTATATTTCACAGTCACACATAAGCTAAACAATACACTTTAAAAATAAGTTTATTATCTAATTATTATCTAATCAATTAAATAAATTTATCAAGTGATTTCTTACAATGAAAACATACTAAAAAGAGAAAGAAATGAAAAGAAATATTAATAAATCTATTTATAAAAGCTAGGGATCAGACCTCTACATTGAAGCATCACATGCTTTATTTCTGGGTATTATGATAATATAATAGTCTTTGAACAAAAATATTTTACCAAAGCCACTCTTTTCTCTTAATAAAATAATTAGAATAGTTTTAAGATATCACTGAATGTCATGAACAGCACTTGTTATTTCCTATCAACTACAGCTAAGCACCTTTGAGGTTAAATGTTAGTATTCCTTTGCTTAGACTACCAGAGTAAAATCCACAGGGATTCCTTTACCATTACCTTTATTTTATTTTATGTATTTTCTTAGTTTCTGTTTTTGGTTTTATAATAGTGATGTTATACCCTGAAACTATTACATTTTAAACAGTTGTGTGGGATTTGTTTTAGATTTTGCAATATACATGAAAATACATACAATAAACAAATAAACAAATAAACAAACAAATAAAAAAAAACAAAAAAAACTAGAGATGTCTCCTGAGGCTCTTCCAAGAGACATGAAAATATCTGAGAGGCAACGTACGTTGTTATTCCCCAGGACTGTTCACTAGACTGTAATTATAAAACTAGTCCTCTTTTCACAGATGGGGCTCTTGGATTCTTTCCAGTCCACAGATTTTAACAAAACAATTGTGATCATTTATTTGAAAAACACTGGATTTTTTCCAATTAAAAATATTTATAAATAATTTTTCTTTTGCTATCTGTTGCAGTAGTACTAATATCCTACATAAGTATTTGATTAAAGTTATGTAGTTTTAAGTACCCATTTCTTATTATCACTCCAGAAAATCTGAAATTTTGATTTTACTAAAAGGAAAATGTCCATGGGATCAGAAGTTAACTATTTATAGTAATTTTTATGGAATAAAAGAGAGAGATGGAGGGAGGGAGAGTGGGAGAAAGCGAGAGAGAGAGAGAGAGAGAGAGAGAGAGAGAGAGAGAGAGAGAGAGAGAGATGCAAATTGCAATGCTATTATTTAAACAACTTTTCTGTTATAAAGATAATTCTAAAACCACATTTAAGAGAAAAAGATTTTTAAAAGAATGCACTTATATTAATAATTCATAATTTGTAAATCAATATGTTAATTTGGTACAGTATTTCAGATTTCACCAAATCATATTCCTTCTTAATCCACAAGAAAATATTAGATGTTTAATAGATTCTAATGTTTTTTCTCCACTGGCCAGTTGTCCCATCACCAGAAAAGGCAGACAACTGCCTACATTTCACCTTTTTTCCCTTCCTTAGCTTCCTAGTTTTCTTCTCTTTTTTTCCCTTTACAGTCCAATAATTTCACTATTTGTCCAACAAGCTAAAATAAGAGGGTTTCACCCTAAATTATTTGCTCTAAGTAGGTTATATAAGAGTTGGGGTAAAATCCTTTTACCTCAGATAACTGGAAAAACATGAAATAGTGCACCATTGGATTTTTTTAAGAAAAACAAAAAACGAGAAAAATATAAGGAGCTCAGAGAAATGGGGGGAAAACATATTAGAAAATTCTGTTGTATTTCTACTTAAAAGGCAAGATTTATAGTCATTCTTCAAGCATTCATAGTAAAAATAGCTCTAAAAGATATTAGAAAAACAGGAAGTAAATTATTTTTCTAAGCTGGTTATATTATCTGTGTGTATATTCATGCTGCTGATGCCTTAATTGTGTATATACCCCTTTAATATTTTGTATCTGTATGCATTTGTTTTTCCAAACATATTATATCCAGCAAGAGCTACCACAGGAACAAAAAATGAGAAGATAAAGTAGTAATTAAAATGTCTGGATATGGTGTCTTTTATCTGGACTGGAAAGACCTTTCAAACTGTTACCAAACAATTTATAGATAGGATTTTCTTAAACCAGGTTAGCATTAAACTGCCATGCATGCAGGATAGGAGCATCTTAATTGGTAAAAGGGAATAAAGTGTAAGGTTGAAGCATAGCTAGTCCAGCAGAATTGTTTATCACTGAAATCACCAGTGCGACTAGGAAATGTCTAATTGAATCATTACTCTTGATTTTATAAAGCATTATTTATTCCCGTTAGGGCAGGGCTGTCAAACTTGCGGCCCGTGGGCCAGATGCGTCACATGCTGGCCATGCCCATGCCCGGTTTAGCGAAGGGGAAAAAGTCACGATACGTCACGTGACACTGCCGTGATGCTGCGAGTTTGACACCCATGCTTTAGAATTTTATCTTTAGGGTTTTACTTTATATATGTGTTTGTGTGTGTATAATGTGTTTTATTACTGTTGTATATCAGTGACTGCATGACTTCTGTAGATGCTATACACTAAATAAATAAATAAACTCTCTTTAGGAAGTGCTTATACTTCACTAGTCTCCCTGAGTTAAGACTGCTTTCTCCTGAACATGGCCAGAATGAAGCATTTCGAAGAGTTAAATTACATTCAAATATCGACCAACTTTTATACTATTTTTTAAAAAGATCGAATTCTTCTGGTGATTAATATTTCTTCTCTGATTGCCTGGGGCACTTTTTCTTTACACAATACATATTGAAAAAGAAGATAGCTGGATTTCTAAATTTAGTAGGAAAGTATACTATTTTCTCCTATTCCCACTTCTTTCATCAAAATGTTTGCAAGAAAAATTAACTGGAACAGAAAGAAAAAAAAAACAATGTTCCTTATTACTGAACAAAACATAGCTTCTAGAGTACCATAAAAATATATATTTAGAGACAGATCTTTAAGCAAAACAATAATATGAAGAAATATTGTCTCGAAACAAAACAAGACAATAATAAGAATGTGCATTCTGAGATATGAAGCTCCCAGCTCAAATTTCAGTTCCAATCTTAACTCACTGGATTAACTGGCTAAACCATGAATAAACCTCCTGTCCCATTGCAATCCCATTACAGTACCACACAAGACAGTTGTAGGAACTATTGAAAGTATATGAAATGCTTTCAGCATATTAAGAAACAGGTATGTTCTGCTTTATATTTTATTATGAATGAAAACTTCTATTTCTTTAAATTAAATGTATTTAATCTCTAGGCTTGCAAAGCCATATATCAAATGTGCTGCAGCATCCTTAATAATTTGCCCAGCTCCTATTTTTGTTAGCGTTTCTGATCACTGCTATCACCTATCTTTTTTCAGAACATAACGCAATGAATGTATTTTATTGCCTCTGCTATTGTACCTTCTCTCCATCACCAATCTGGCCAATCTGCAGGTCAGAACAAAAGAACCAGAGAACGACTAAATGGCAAACAGTAGCAGATGGAGAGAAACTATTAGGATGTAGGCTATGACAAATCAGTAACTATATAAAGCTTCATTTTACCTGTAATAGAAATGTTGTCCTACTTAAGGAGCATTAAAGTCACAGGAACTATCGATTAATATGCAAGTAGGCCTCATTTAGCAATTGCCTTGTACAGTGACCATACAGTTATGGCTGTGATGAAAATGTAACTTTGCAACCAATCCTCACATTTACAAGCTTCACAAATCTGTAAATCAAAGAAAAGCTGATGTAAGATTGTGGTTGTGGTTTCACTTAGTGGTTGCTTTGTTTAATGCCTGGGTTGTCACTCCCAAGGTCACTAAAGGAGGACTACCTCTATTATTGCCACAGAGTGAGAATATAATCATTTATTGGGCAAAAGTCTTGACACTGGTAATCCAGAAAGCAGTATTAGGAATTAATGTACACTGTTGTACTTTATATACATTTCCTAATAATTTCCACTGTAGCTGCACCCATCTTTAAAGCATGAAACACAATGCATGAAAGAATTCACTCCTACTATTTCTTCTAAAATATATTCATAAGAATGACCTTTCATGTTATTTCTGAAGGGTTGTTTTTTTTAAACTGAAATAACAGTTGCTGTGGATTTTCTGAGACAGCCTGACTTTTGGCAGCAATCAAGGGCTAACATTAAAATATGAAGTCAATACCCTTCCTAAAAAGAATGTCCTTGGCTTATGGAAAAGCGTATATTCTTACAAAAAGAATAATTAAAGGTTTGTTTAAAAAAATAAAGCCATGAGAATAATGAATAAATTGTCCCAGTTTCATATTTGAATAAACAAGGACACTTCTTAGTTTTGAAAGAAGAATAAATGAACCATAGGGGACTTTTGTCTGAAATGTATTGAAAGAAAGAATTTGTGCCACTCTTCTATGCTGGGATCCAAACTGGTCTAACAATTGTTTTCACTGGATATTTGCAGAAATGAAAAATAAAATCAAGTTTGAAAATTATGATAAAATATTTAAATATTATGATGGAAAGTCTACCTCAATCTGTAATTGATATAATATAGTGATTAAGACTCTTGTATGGAAAATATCAATACAGTTCAATGTAGCCTTAGCCAAGTCTTTGAATTTACCAGTTGTGTATATTAGACAATTTTTTGCACTAAACATGGCCGAAATTAGAAAGATTTTATGAAGCCACAGAATCTTCCACTTATTTTGAAAGCAAATGGGAAAAACACCTCAGTCCTTCTGCATAGTAAATGTTTAACATTTGAAATCTACGGAATATATTTTATTGGGATTCCAATTCCAAAATTAGAAAAGTAAATTTGCCAGAAGTTGTGAAATCAGCAACATAAAATACCATATTACAGGTAGTCATCACTTACTGACAGTATTTGGGACTAGAATTCCCATAGCTAAAGATTAATTGTAAAGTCCATCATCTTGTAACTGCATGACTTAGCAACAGCAATCATGGCAGTTTCAGTTGTTGGAAACTAGCTGGAAGGTTAAGCAAGGACTGCCAGTGGGGCAGCCAGCAGGAATATGCAAGTGGTAAGGAGACTGGCAGGCAGGTAAATGACTGCCACTGGGTGGACAAGGATGTGTAGGTGGCTGTACCAGCATGCAAAAGCAGTTTTGGGCCCAGAGGTGGCTGCTGCCAGGAATAATGAGGGGGCAGCTACAGGAACAAAGTCATGTTTTCCCTAACTTTATTAAGGCTTAACACAATGCTAAGAAATGAGAAGACTGAAAATTTCATCAGTACAATCATACCAATATACAGCTCTAAATTATACCATCAGCTAAAAAGGACTGTACAGTAGAAATCAGAACATCCACATGACAGAAGCATGAAATTATCTAGGAAAACAAAACCAGAAATTCTAAAACATACTCCGGTCCTCCTTTCTGTGTTTGAAACTCTTCTGCTTTCTGATCAGTGTTCCTGTGACATTAATTTGCTTTGTGAATACAACTTTGTCTTAACTGTGAATTGGCTTTTGGCGACTTCTCTGGTTTTGACTGATGGCCTGTGCTTAAATGACCCAGCTTTCTGGCCTGCAATTTCTTTGAGCAAACAGCCTTGCCCAGCTGATATAATTTACACAAGAACTCTTGACTTTTATATTTTCACATCTGTTGTGGTCTTTGTAAAACCTGCCTTTGTATCTATCTGGCTTGACTCTTTTGAAAGATTTATGACAACCAGTTGAACAACCACAAACATATATCTGCCTTCCTTTCTATTTACATCATATCTCCTTTATGATAGCTAGTGAGTGTTTCCCAATATAAGCTTTCCCCAAACTAGCACTTAGAATTCTAACCCACTAAGCCATAATGCTTCACACATGGAAATGTTTATTGTATCTTGCAGCAGTAGATTCTGTAACTTCATTATAAACTGTATGTCAGAATACTTTCTTTTATCCATCCTGAATGGATTATCAGACCTATTTTATTGAGCTGCAGTATAATGAGGAAAAAATTATTGGAATTCTTCTCCCATTATTGCTTATTTGGAAAAAAAAAAGTCTGCTATACTTACTTTTCCATTTTTTAACTTTTCAGATTAAAAAGCCCCAAAGAAATTGTCCATTCACAATAATAAATATGCCCTCTGTCTTTAAATATCTTGATTGAGATTTATAGGATTTTTGCAAGTTCCAAATTATTTGAAATGGCCACAAATGAATCACACAAAATGAACTATGTACAAGAAAATGTTAATTTCCTACATAAATGCAAACAGATATTAAAAAGCAACATAAGGATTCAATTTCTGGCACTATGCAAAGGACTTGTGTTAACGTAAAATATAAATTCGTACTAGGTAAAGGCTGAGCTATAGCCAACATTCAGAGAAAATTTGAAATGAAAATAGTAAAAAATATTGTGAGTCACAAAACCATCTGGACCTCTAGTGAACTTTTAAGTCAAGAAACAAGCCCTGCTACACATATGTAGGTCTCCAGAAAAAAATTCTGCATCTAGACACTGTCTGCACCTTTCTGAATTTGGTTCCTTTAATTGGCTGCCATCCAGTCTATTACCAATTTAGTTGAATTGCTGCATTAAGACATAACCTCTCTGAGCTAATTCACTCTTGATGTATCAGAGTATCACTTGCACATCCTGCATGACAGTCTTCAGTTTGGTTTGTTGGTTTATCCTATTTGTATACTTCATAATCAATCAATAAAAGCTTACATAAATCCAATAAAAAGATACAACCAATTAAAGCACCATGGTAAACACAGTAATCAAACCATAAGAAATAATAAACAAGATCACAATGCAAGACAAAATGAACATCAATCAATTTTTATTACACTCACAGACCGTACACAGCACTACAAATAAAAGCATTAAAAACAACAGTAATAATCATAAATAAAAATAAAAGATAAAATGCAAAATAACATGAAATAGAAGAGAAATATTAAAGAATTTTTGAAAGAATGAGAATGAATTAGTCACCAAACACTGTATAGAAGAATGATCTCTTAAGCAGCTTCTGAAATATTACTGGCACAAGTCTTAATACAGGTAGTCCTTAACTTATGTCCATTAGTTTAATGATGGTTTGGAGTTACAAAATGCTGCAAAACAAGACTTATAATCTGTCCTTGAAGTTACAACTATTGCTCCACCCTCATGGTCACATGATTGCAATTTAGGCACTTGGCAACGGACTCACATTTACAATGGTTGCAGCATTTGTGACCTTCCCTGCCAACTTCCAACAAAAGCAATGGAGAAATCAGATTTGCTTAATCACTGTGGTAAAAATAAAATCAGATCCAGTCATGTGATGATTTGCTTAAGGACCACATGACTTAATGACTGAAATTCCTCTGTCAATCATGGTCATACATGGAGGACTAACTTAGTAAAAAAAAACTATTCCCCCCACCCAAAAAAACCCAGAAAGTGACTAGTATGTTTAAAAGCGTGAAATACATATTTATGAGCAGACAAAAGGTTCACATATCAATGTTAATTATAATCTTTTTGTTTGCTTCTGGCTCAGCATATTTTGTGAATTCAGCCATTGTTTATTAGTGGGATTGTTAGACTGTTTTATTATGACTGGGGAAATCCAAGTCAAACTCTGATTCAGACATCGATCAATCAATAAATACAAAATTATGCATATACCTACATATATTATATGATAAAGAGAAACAACAGAGTCTAATTCAGATGTATATAGGTACATGGCAAGAAAAACGAATCTTATGAGTTTACCAGACGGATGGCATAGGGAACAAAACTATAGCATATCTATAACAATAACTATTATTGTTCTTAGTCCTCTTTTATATCCCACACTATAACTGTATAAGTGTCATTGATCATTCCTATTTTTTTATTTGTTTTTCTTTTTTCCTAATGATTGTTGGTTTTGTGTCTTCAAATTAGTGTTGACTCCTGATGACTGCCTAAAGAAAGTCCTGCAATTTTCTTGGCAAGATTTCAGAAGTAGTTTGCAATTGCCTGCTTCTTAAGACTGGAAGAGGGACTGCCCCATGTTCACCCAATGACTTTGTACCCAAAGATGGGATTAGAGTTCACAATTTCCTGGATTGTAGAATACTGTCTTAATTACTACACTAATCGTTTTTAACTCTGTTTGCTTCCTGTGCTGTTATCTTTCATATATAGATAATAGCAATAGCACTTAGATTTATATACCGCTTCACGGTGCTTTACAGCCCTCTCTAAGCAGTTCACAGAGTCAGCCTATTTCCCCCAACAATCTGGGCCCTCATTTTACCCACCTCGGAAGGAGGGAAGGCTGAGTCAACCTTGAGCCGGTGAGACCCGATTTGCCAAGCTGCTTGGCAGCCAGTGATCAGCAGAAGTAGCTGCAGTACTACATTCTATCCACTGCGCCACAGTGGCTCTTAGATAGATGGTTTACTATAATCCATGACTAGAAAACAAAGCTAGCGAAAACATGTAACCACAATGTTAGTTTAATGTATTTGAGAACATTTAGTTACTTATTTAACATTGTTTATTTTGGTTAACAAGCAAGTACTAGAGTGCATAACACCAGACATGTCACTAGAAGGTAAAATCACGAAACTGTGCCTCACTTACTTTGGCCATGTCATATGTACGGAGAAAGCAATTGTGTTTGGAAGAGTTAGCCATAAAAGAAAACCAGGTCACCATAGGATATAATGGCTGGACATCTAGGAATTACAAGGCTAGTGTGATGAGACCACAATTGTATAGCTTCATCTCAAGTTTCCAACTTGAGTGAAAGTTACCCAGTAGAATCAAGAAGAAAAGCTCTTACTTACCCATATCTGCGGATCTACTGAAATAGCTCCTGCCTCCACATTGAAGGACAATGTTGTAAACACAATGAGGTCTTCACAAGATAGGGCAGATGCATTTTTTATTTTTGTTTATTTTAAAAAGGCAATTTATTTATTTATTTTATTTTTAAATGTGTTTTTATTAAACCTTTCAAAAAATAAACTGGCAAAGAAAAGAAACAGGAGGGATGAAAAACTAAATTACAAACCAAAAAACAAAGGATTTACAAAGAGATTGTAATTTTCCAGTGCAGCCGGTTCTCTCTATTCATGGCTTCTATATTTACAGAATGTTGTTTTTGTAGTGGCAATTCTGAAGTTCGTCATATAAAAATGTAGGTGCCGCTTGCGGCATTCAACCTGAGGGATGGTGGGACACATGTGCCTTCAGCCTTGTGATGAGTAAAATCTGAGTAGATGAGGTGTGATTTTATGTTGGGCTAGTTGTACTTAAAATTATAAATCTTAATTGGCAAGCTTTTTTTGTGAAGGGGCCAGAGACTGTGATGCCATTAACGTTTTCTCCTCCTTCTCCACCTATTAATCTGCCTTTGCTCTTGTCAGTTCTGAGCAAAGTCATTTGCTCCAATTAACCTTACAGCCATGTGCCATTATAGTTTAAAGGAAGCATAATTTGCATAATTTCTAATATTCATAAACCTGCTTTTCATGTGGACTACATATGCTGCTATAATTAAAGTACAAATTAATGCTTCCTAACTAACTTTTTTTACTCTGAACCTGTCTCCACTGTGTGTTAAGTATCCTAAAGCTTTATGGGAAAGAATTTGTCTGATTAGACTTTCAATTTCATATGGTGCTTGCATTTAAAAAATAATAATACCTTACTTGATTCCCAGAAACTACAATCTTGGTTCCAATATATAAATATATATTTAATATTAAAACATCTATGGACAAATAGCTATATGCTGAGAATGAGATTTTAGACTGTTGAATTTTGTATGAAAAATAATGTAAGTTATTTATTCTCCATAAGAGGGCACTATTGCTTTGCCTTTTAACTTACAGTACATTTTAAAAATATCCACATTCTATCTATTTGAAAACTGCTACATCTTTTAAAAGATATCAATTTTTAAGATAGAAATGTATAATTTATTAAGGCTAATTATTGAATCTCTTATTCATGGTTGGCCAAAAATACAATTTCATTTTATGAAGGTTGGAAAAGTATTCATACTTTAGGAACAGGAGTACAACATGATAAATATTAAATTAACATTAAATGCATCATCACACAGAAGATGCAGTACTATGCTGTCAGTCCTATAAACTAGACCAGACCAATAAACCAATGATATCTATGTCTAAAACTAGTTTTATAGGAACAGCAATAGTGACAAAATCTTGCAAGGCTGAATCTGTAAACAGCTCCTTCCTTTGCTTTCTCTACACGTAAGGAGCTAGTTTAAGACATTTACTCAAAATGGTTTCTTGGAATGGGCTCAAGACTCATTTGTCTGATTGTTGCCTTGGTAGTGGCTCTTCCTCTTGTCTTTCATGGCCATTAAGTATGACCTCTGTACTAACTGTATAAGATTGATTTTGGTGTATGTATCTTCCAATTTCAAAAGCTCTTACATTGCTTTAAGCCTCTGGGAACTTGTATGGAACAGCAAAAAGGCTGACTATTATGGATGCCCTGACACTCTATTTGTAAGATTCAAAATTATTTTATGAAGTTAGAATTCTGAAGTTAAAAAAATAGTGTTGTCATTTTACAAATACGCAAAGAATTTTGGCCATTCTATAGCCATGCGTCTCCATACATGTTCCAATTATTATTTGATGAAGAAAATGAAAATAGGGTGTAATTAATCTCATTATTGCATTTTGTATTAGATGGTCAAAATACAAAGTTTAGAACTCTATTTGCAACAGTTCTTTGCTTTATATTTTCCTTTATTAAGAATAAATCCTTATATCGGAAGAAACTGGAATTTATGTGAAGAGCTTGCTATGTTTAACATTCATCCTGTAGGCAGAAAAGAACTTTGTTTTCTTCGATCAATATATTAACAAGGTATCAGCCGCTTTGAGTTAGGCAAAGTGAGAAAATAGATGCTATAAGAAATACTAAAACTCGACTGATATAACAATATCAATAGATTTTTTTTTCAAGAATCTTGAAAGAAATATAGTATTTCTTGTTTCTTTCTTATACCAATGAGAATTCAGTTGGGGCAATCTTTTTTTTACACTGTTCTGTTTTCCTGAACTAAGCCCATTTTTTCTTAATTGTTACCACATATTTTCTTCAGGGCAATCTCCGTAGTCCTCTGCTTAAGGTTAGCATTTCATAAAGAAGCCAAACGTATAATGGCTAATAGATCCTTGAATCTATTGGAAAACTGGTTGATTGTGTGTATCGAGTTGGTCCTGACCCTTAGCAATCACATAGATGGATCTTCTCTAAAATTATTTGTCCCCAACCTGGTCCCCCAAGTCTTCCAAGGGTGCACTCATTGCTGCTAAATTAAATCCATCCACCTTATTGCTGGTTATCCTTTACTTAGGTTTCCTTCCACTCTTAGTAGCCTTATGGACTTCTCAAAGGACCTACATTTTCATGTAATATGAACAAATATAATTTGAGCCTGATCCTCAAGTCAGAACTCTGGATTAATTAGTTCTATTATTCATTTTTAGCAGATCATTTTATATAAAGCATATTCTAATTTATATCATTTGTTTCACTGCATATGATTTGTCAAAAAGGCAACAGTAAAGACATAATAAAATGAAGGTAACAGTTGGGGTCATTGCTTCACTCAGTTATTGCAATCTCAGCACTCCCAGTTGCACTCTTGTCCACTTAACAACCATGAGATCACTTAACAACTACAACTGGGAGTGCCAAGATTGTGGTTGTTGAGCAAAGCAGCCACATGATGTTTTACCTACTGCTTCGCTGGACAACAGAGATTTCAATCGCAATTGTGATAAGTCAAGGATTACCTGTAAATAAATTTAAGTAGGATTTTCAGCCCTTTAGTGGAAGAACATTTGTGTGCACCTGCGCCGGGCCTCCCTGGGCCTTACCCATCCTCTGCAGCATCCTATGCTCCTTATCTGACCACACTTCATCTCCACTTAAGGGCTGAAAATCTTGGTTGAGTTTTGGCTGCTTCTCGACTCTGGGGACTGGCTGAAAGAACTCTCCGCTGAAGGATTTCAGATCTGTGCCTGCTTGCATGGAGTTGAAATCCTTTGGCAGGCAGCTCTTTCAATCAACTCCCAGAGACAAGAGGGAGTACTCCTGGCAGGCAGAAGCAACTTGCAACTTTCCCCACTAGCTTCTAGGGATGTAGCAGAGAAGATTGCAAATGGCAATCACATGATCACGGGGGCAACCGGTCATAAGTACCAATAGGTTGCTAAGCATCCAAATCACTGTCATGTGACATAGGGGGGTATGGCATTTTCTGATGGTCAGAATTGCTTTTCAGGATATAGCATCTTCTCCAAATTATTATTAATTCAAACCATTGCTGAATGAACAATTGTAAGTTGTATACCTCTACTGGCAATATTGGAATTCTGTTCATCTTGTAATGAACCTTGTCTGCTAATATTAGGAAAAAAGTATATAAAGTATACGTTTTTAAGTGTATATACACTTAAATATTTATATTTGTTTATTTAAGCATCATCAAAGCTAACACCAGCCAAAACACAGAACAACTCAAAGAAGCAGTGCAAAATTGAAAGACATGGAGAAACCCGGCCCATAGAATTGCCAAGAATCAGATATAACTGAATGGATAACATCATCATCACATATCTGAGATTTTCTTTTTCACCGTAAAGGTACTTATAGATGATTTCACAGATCTTTTTTAATTCCAAATGGATCAAAATTTGGTGTTACCAATTTATGCAAGCATTCCTCCACAACGCTCTCAAGCCTATATGGAATGAACTCACATAACCATGCATGGAAATATTTCTTGCCCATACATGTGAAAGGCCAAGGAATCCATCTACAGGTAGTAATATCCTTTGCTAGGCAGTTTAGAAACGTACGAATGAAGGCAAATATACATGTCCCAGGATAATGTTGCAGGATCCAATCTAGGTCGGTCACAGGGATCATAAGTTTTGTCTTCCGGGCTTTCGGACTCATACTGGAGCCAATTTTCAGGGAATTTCTTTCTAGCATAGTATGTGCTTTGGGCTGTTATATGTGCGGTATTTATATGATATATGTGTTGATTGGATTGTTGATGGCTGGCTCTTAAGTCATTGGCTGTTGTTTGCTTCTGCAAGTACTCGTCTCCTGAGTACTTGATAAGTTGCTGTTAAATCAGCACTCCTAAAGAGTATACTACTCATAGATCCACCTATCTACAAAACCATTTTTCCTTTCAATGCAGCACTTGTGAGGAACATGTTCTCTTTCTTGAAGAGTGTTTTCCAGTCAGTTGATGTACCTGAGGCTGCCTCAGGTTCCTCACCACTGACATTGACATAATAGCTATTTCTCCCGGAACAAACAGATATTTTGTCTTCACAATAGCTAGTGAGCTAATGCCAGGCAGGAGTGGGACAGCCTGAAGGTGGGAGGAAAAAGGAATCCACCCATTTGAAATATTGCATTGTTTTTCGCAAATTTATGTGGGTCAAGGAAACCTCAAACAAAGACAAATTCATCAGTTCTCTGATCGTGTTCCCTGAAAACAAATGCTTTTAATTATAATGATGTTATTAATTCTCACGATCCTAGACAAAAATGTATGGCATCATGGGTGGATGAGTGGGTAGAGAATGAATAAAAAGACTGTTTATTTTATAAAGATTCAAGTTTTCCTATCAGCTGTAAATTTTGTTTTCTTTTTAATATTTCATAGCTGAATGTGGTTATAAACAAATAAGAGTAATATTTTAAGATTATGAAAACAGAACCTATACAGATAGTCCTTGCCTTACAGCAGTTCACTGACTGTTCAAAGTTACAACAGCACTGAAAAAATGACATGACCATTTTTCACACTTATGACCTTTGCAGCATCTCTATAGTCATGTGATCAAAATTCAAGATACTTGGTAACTGACTCATATTTACGATAGTTCATGTGATCACCTTTTGCAGTCTTCTGACAGGCAAAGTCAATGGAGAAGATAGATTCACTTAACAACTGTGTCACTAACTTAACAACTGCAGTGATTCACTTAACAACTTTGGCAAGAAATGTCATAAAATGGTGCAAAATTCACTTAACAGCTGTCTAACTTAGCAATAGTAATTTTGGGGTCATAAATTGAGGACTGTCTGTATAAACATACCTTGTGTGTGATAAACTTTCTGTTTTAATGATTCCTGATTGCATAGTCTCAAATTACTGTAAAAGAACAATTCTGAAACAGAAATGTCAACTTACTATTATTTATTTTGGAGTAGTTAATTTGGTTAGTAATCCTGACACAATATAGCAATAGCTTAGACTTATATACCACTTCATAATGCTTTATAGCCTCTCTAAGTGGTTTACAGAGTCAGCATATTGCCCCCAACCATCTGGGTCCTCATTTTACTGACCTCAGAAGAATGAAAGTCAACCTTGAGCCAGTCAGAATCAAACTGCTGAACTGCTGGCAGCCAGCACTCAGCAGAAATAGCCTGCAGTACTGCATTCTAACCACTGCACCATCATGGCTCAAATCTTTCTTTGTTGCTATATGTATTGTGAAATCATGTATATTTTCTCCAGTATTGTATTTAAATGGAACCAAACATGTTTCAACAGTCCGTCCTCACATACGTATAGTTCTACAGTGCTGAAAAAGTCAATCAAACCTTTTCAGTAAGTAATATTTAGGGTATGCACAAACAATTATGATAATTAGAATCATCTTGGAGTTTTTCCAGACAGATTGCTCATGTCGCTATGTAAATGATCATGATAAATATTCAAAATAGTTTCTCATTACATGTACCTCTGGTTTTCATATTCTATGTATCACCCACTTCTGTGTGGGCAGAAAATGTTTACTGTTTATGACAGTGCTTCCTGATCTTGGCAACTCTCAAAATCTGTAGGCTTCAACTTTCAGAATTCTCAGCATTGATTTTGCTGATGAAGGAATTCTTACAGTTAACAATTACAAACCTGGGGGAGCCCATGTGGAAGGAGGTTGGATTATACCCACTAATAATTAATTCTCCTGCAGACCTGGCAATTATAACAATTATTGCTCTTGTCCTTTGTCTACAGTCTCTCCCATATTTTAGTTCAGTTTACTTGTGTCTGTGTTTTGGCACTATAAAAAAACTTTGCCTTGTCATATAAAGGAAAACAACCTGCTAGCAGTTTGCTTTTCATTCTACCTATTTTCCATCCTTATTTGTTTGGTATAAACAGGACTGCAGGGTAGTCTGGGAAATTACAAAAAACAAAATCACAGAAGCAGGCAATAGTAAATTGCTTGCATGGTGTTGCCAAAATGACCGTACAGTCATGTCCATGCCAAAGTCTTTACCGTCAGCAATCTGCTAATTGATTAGACTCGAAGTGCAAATGGATGAATGACTCTGCAGCCTTTGGAACTCAGCTGTGTGTTTCATAACTATCTCAAAATGAGGTGGAGAAGAGCATACTTCACTAAAGTACAGAAATAAAGAGGTGAAGAAAAGTGGGAGATGTGAGGAAAATACATTACATCCTTTGGAATCTGAAGGATGAAATATTTCATCTTGGTGCTTTTAAACACCATTCTTTACATGGTCAAGGGTAAAATGTGTTGACTGATCAATGATGCCACCAATAGGTAATTTTCTGAAGAAAATCCAGACACTTTGTTGCATGAGGATAAATTGACAAATAGTGTGCTAGACACGGAAAGGTTGATAAATTTTGTTTAATTGGCATTCTGGAGAAATGATCATAGGCGGTTTGTTGAGTCACACCATTTTTTCCCCGAAAACAAAGCCTGTGAGATTATCGTATCCTCTATATTGTACAAGTAATGGACTGAATGTTATGCTGTTGAAATAATGGAAACTCAGCTAATGATCTGCATTAGTAATATATTCAGTCTGACATAAAATATAGATGTAGATGACTTTTGAAGGATATAGCTCTTCTTAAAAATCAGAGTTTATAAATGAAATACATATAAATGAGAATCAGACCTTAATAAATAGCTCTTTTTGTTAAAGAGAGAGAGGGGGGAGGGAGAGAGAAAATACCGCTACTAGCATCAAATTTAAATAAGAACTACTATTTCTTCAGTAAAGCACACAAACACTATCTTCATGTCCAAATATAAATCTATTCTGTATTATTATTGATAATTTATTATCAATAATAAATGATGTTTACCAGTATAGCAATAAATTTTGCCTTTCAGTGACTTTTAAATTTCCCACAATACAGCTTATATGTTAAATTACCTATGCTTAATCTAAACTACAATTGTTGATCTTAACTAGTAAAAATAAATAAATATTTATAATTCCTGGATAGGTTTGCTTCAACCATCATAGCAAAGATAATCGTGCTATAAGGCACTTGTTGGCCAAATTAAAACTGTAATTTTACTCAGCAGTGAAATGAAAGTGTTCCTTCTTTGTCCCAATTATTACCGGTCTTGCAGAAAATAAGATCCAGTGGGAAAACTATGCATGTTCATTCAACATTCCATGCAACTTGTATCATATAAATCAAATGAACATGAGTTTCTGTACTAGAGCATTCTGGACAAAGCTGGTACTGGAAACTCCTTTGGAGAGAAGATATTTTTCTAAAATATAGTACAGTATACTGCAATTTCCCTTCTTCTGTATCCCTTCAGAAATGCTGGGATTAGATCTCCCTAGCCACCAACAGATATGCCATTATTATAGATAGTACTTAAATCATTTATATGGCCACCCATCTCATGGTAGCAGCTCTGGGCAGCATACAAACTTAAAGCTATAATTAAAACAATCCAAATAAGTGTACAAGACCACAAACAATGATCTTAATTTATAGTAAAATAACATTAAGTGGCACAACTTAATTAAACTCTAGCTCCAATTATCTGAAGTAACAGCCAGATATTTAATGCCTTGTGAAAGGTGTACGTGGTTGAGGTCATCTAGACATCCCATCTAGAAGGGATGTTATTTCACAGGGCAGGTGATGTAACAGACAAAGCATGACTGCTGGGTCCAACAAGGCAATACTACTTAATGGAAGGGGTCTGGGGTATGATCTCTTTGCTAGATCTGTTGAGTCAAGCAAAAGCAATAGAAGATAGGTGATCTCGCAAACCGCCTGGTCCTGTGCCATATAGGACTTTTTAGATTATGAATAGCATCCTGAATCACATCTGGAAGCCCACTGGGAGCCAATTTATTTTTTTATTTTATTTTTACATTTATATACCGCCCCATTCCGAAGACTCGGGGCGGTTTACAGCTTATAAGCA
>JANHFL010001573.1:49851-73476 GCA_032468155.1 Oxyrhabdium leporinum | reverse complement strand
GAGAAGAGAAGAGAAGAGAAGAGAAGAGAAGAGAAGAGAAGAGAAGAGAAGAGAAGAGAAGAGAAGAGAAGAGAAGCCAAGATTTGTTACTGGATGCAGTGCATGAAAGAATGGATTTAACATACAGTATGTCAGACTCCAGCTATCAACATGAACAATATAATAGAAACAATTGCTCAAAGAGTTTGCTCGATCTTTTTCACTTGATGTGTTTAACTGGAGATTTTATAACCATCTACATGTTTTAATTTGGATTCCTGCACTGAGAAGGAGGTTGGGCTTGATAGCCTAATTGGACTCTTCCAATTCTGAGATTTTATGATTTTATAAGTGAACATTAACATTCATGAAATATCTAGAGAAATATGGGAAGAAACAGAAGAATCTACAAAGGTTCTAACTAAACTAGGCCAGAAAATCTGGACAATAATCCAGTGGTCAACAGATACCAATTTACAAATCAGCACCAAAGAAAGTATTTTTAAAAAAGTATGCTAGAACTATACCCTTAATTCCACACACTAGCAAAATAATGCTTAGGATCATCCAACATACAGTATAGTAGATTAGAGCTCTACATGAAAAGACAGATGCCAGATGTGCCAGATGGCTTTAGAAAAAGCTTTTTTTTCTAAATTTAGAAAAGAACATGAGACATTATTGTTCTAGCACAGTGGATAATTGAGAAAGCCAAACAACACAAAAAAGAAAGTAATATATGATTCATTGATTAAAGAAAAGCCTTCAATTAAATTAATCATTGATTGATCTAAGGAATTTGTTTAGAAAAAATGGGAGTTCCAGAAGATATCATTGTCATTATTTTAAACCTATACACATTTCAGGAAGTTACAGTATGGATATAACAAGTGAAACAGATTGGGTTCAGGTTGGCAAAAGAGTAAGACAAGGTATACTTTCTCCTTATTTATTCAATCAATTTATGGAATATATTCAAGGAAGTGACATTGGAAGATGAAAGTGATTTTAGAATAGGATAAAGGAGCAGTGACTTCCAGTGGGGAAATGGCAGTTTTATCACCTATTAACAGAGATGACATCACACCTTGTTTTTGCCATCTCCACAATGGGGGTGCGGGGGTGAGGTATATCTTTCTCGTGGTCAAAGGAAGAAACAAGAAATCAACTCACTATACCTGTGGACTGTTGCATCTTATGATTAAATCATGGAATAAGATTTCCTGCCATATGTCTATGGAGATTCTCAGTCACCCAGGTCATGGTTGTCCCAAAGGTGCTTTTTTCAAGAGGCAACTGGACTTCCTTGCTTTTCTTTGAAGACGTTTCGCTTCTCATCCAAGAAGTGAATGGAAGGATTTATATTCCTTGCAGACAGTTGGTCTTTGCATTCTTTTAGAGAGTTACAACATGTGTGTATACTTTAAACCCAAGAATACACTAAAACAGAAGCTTGTCCACCCCAAGGATAAAACACACAAACTGAGCAATGTGGTATATGCAGTACAGTGCATTGACACATGTACAGATCTGTATTTTGGAGAAACAAAAAAAACTATTTAATAAACACTTACCACGACATAGGAGAACAAACCTATCAGGACAAGATTCAGCAGTCCATCTGCACTTAAAAGATAAATGCCACTCTTTTGAAGACATCAAAGTCCACATTTTGGACAGACAGGACCTCTGGCTTGAAAGAGGGGTCAAAGAGGCCATCTATGTCAACATTGAATAGCCCTCTCTCAACAGAGGGGGAGGAGTATGATATCATCTATCTCCATTCTACAACACAGTCCTTTCAGCAATTCCAAGAAGGCTCCATATCCATTTACACTACTCAGGTGGCCCTGAGGACACAGATAAACCTACAAGTAACCTAAGGGAAAAAGAAAGCATCTTTGGGATTTCCTGCCATATAAATTGAGAAAGGAAAAAAGAGAAAAATGATATTGAAAATCCAAGAAAACATAAGGAACTTGTGAATAATGCAAGTATACAGAAAGCTTTTTTTTATTTTATTTGAATTTGAATAAAAGATATCATAAAACATCAAGGAGTTCCTTAAAAATATTTACCAAAATTTTCACAAATTTTGTGAGAAAAATTATGAATAGTCCTGTAATCACAATGGATACCCATACAAAAGATTAAAACAGGGAAAGAACCATGACCAGGCTCTTAGTACAAATATTTTAAATACTTTGTAACCACTTTGGAAAGTGCTGAATTCCATTTTACAAGGAGATGCAATGCCAGAATCTTGGAAAGCGGTCAATATTGCATTGTTTCCAAAGGAATGACAAGATTTAACTTCTGTTAAGAATTATAGACCAATTTTTTATTGAACAATGACTATAAATTTTTGAAGACTATTTTTTTTATTTGTGTTTATTCATGAACAACAAAGTGGATTTCAACCTAAAAGACAATTAAAAGATTATGTGAGCTTTGTACTGGATGTAACAGAATATCTATAACAACATAATGAAAAACAAGTTGCACTCATCTTCTTAGATTCAGAGAAAGCTTTTGACTACTTGAACTGGCAATTCCTGTTTAAAATTTTGGGAAATATGGAGTTTTTGATTTTAAAAAATGAAAGATTTTCGTACACTAGTAGGTTTTAAGATTAATAAACCAAAAATAAAGATGTCAAGACAATTTGATAAATAAAATCTATTAAGAACCAGCAGTCAACAAATATGTTGTAGATTAGCACTTGGTAGGGTAGACATGAAGTCCTTGGAAATGATCTTCTAATGACTGCACACCTATAAAGAAGAGAATCATTGTTTTCCCCATGATACTATAAAAAGCAAAAGTTGGATTTTGAAAAAGTAGCATTGAAAAATTATTGAGCTACACTGTTGGAGAAGACTTCTGAGAATATCTTAGATAGCCAAGAAACAAATCATCAATCTAATCAAGTTCTCATTTGAAGGAAAAATGATCAGGCTTAAAATACCATACTTTGGATACAATATGTAATAAACTTTACTGTTTAAAGAAGGCTCTAAGGCTGAGTAAGGAAGAAGAAAAGATGGGGAAAAGATGACCAGCTGCATATAGATGGACTCAATTACAGCAGCAATAGATACACCATTGAAGAACCTAAAAGATCACGATTGGGACTGATCCTCCTAAATCTATCTGTGCATATCTTCTTAATTAGACATAATCTGTCAATTTCTGCACAATTCTGAAGGAGATAGACAATTCAAAACAGATTCTAAATTACTTCAAGGGAAGAGTAGTAGAAGCCTAACCCATAATTTAGGTTTAATAATGATTTTCATAATGATTTTAATGGGGTTTAAGTGCAATTTTCTTGTTTTAGCTTTATTTGCTAAAATTTATAAAATCTTATGAAGAGAGTTAAATTATATATTATTATGTTATTCTTCATTCTGTTCAACATATTAGCAAAGCAATTCCTGAACTACAAATTAATTCTAGACCCTTTTATCAGATTTATCAAAAATTTTCTGATGCTTTCTTAATCTTCTGCTGTTTTTATCATAACTAACTTTACAGTTTTATGTTTCATTGAACTTTTGAATATAATCTTGGTGGTTTTTATTTCAGTTAAAAGGCACTATATTATTACAATTAAAAATAAATAATGCATAGATAAGAGCTGAGCTGAAACTAAAATAATTTAAATAATCCCTTTCACTGTCATTGCCATTTTAAAAATGCCTCTTACACTGTAGCTTTTAATGCTTTCCTTCAAAGCCATTCTGTATCTCATCAAATTCTTCAGTGACAAACCCAAAATGAATCTTATAAGAAGCCTAACTCAGGACGGATTATTTATTTGCTTACTTGCTTTTTTTAACTAACTTACTAAGCCTATATAGTATGTTTCTCTAATCATTGCCAAATATTCTTTAGTGACAGTATGGTTTTATTGGGAAAAAATGATGCAATAATGGCAAATATCTGTGCAATAGTGACAAATATCTGTAGCTTGGGTGAGGGTTCATTCTCTGAGCTTGTGGGTTAGTTTCCGAACATTTGGTTACCAGGTTTTTATCTTTACCAGAGTTTAGGGGATGTCCATGTCAGTGCTCTCCTGTTTATAAGGGCTTCAGGTGTTTTCCTTTGTTCTCCTTTCAGCTTCTTTGTTCTCTGTTTTTAATTGGTTCTGATGGTATAATTGTCTGCCTTATGTTTTCCTGTGTCTCTGTGGCAGATCCTTGGGTTTCTATGGCAGGTCCTGGGGTTTTAAATGCTGCTTTTAAGGCTCAAAGAGTTTTAACTGATTAGGATTATCTGCATTATAGTTGAAGCCATTCTTTTCCTTGTATTGTATGTATGGGAATGCTATAGTTTCTAGAGGACAAAACTGCATCCCCTCTAATACTGAAAGGGCAAGCTGCTTTATATAAACAGAGAGTAACCCCTACTTCTTTCTAGCAGTGAAAATGTTACCTAGCTGGGTAACAAAATGACTGCAAGCAAGCAACCAGCTCAGATAGCACTAGGACTAGACCATACCATAGAGTCCCTCACACAGAAATCTAATTTTGTTCCTATATCAACCATTGAAATATACCTGATGTGGAATGATTAAATGATTTTTACTAAAACCATAATATTTGTTGGTACAGTCAATAAGCTAACAATTGATCTGCAATCCCCAACATTATTTCTGCACTGCTAAGAACTTTTCAAGAATTTGTATTGTTGTATTTATTCTATTTCAAAATAGTAGTCATTTGTTCAGCTATTGCATTTACAGATCCTTTTATCAAAGTATCCCAGCAAACTGGATTATGAAATCAAATTGTCAAAGCAATTGTCAAATCTGCCACTTCTGAACACTTCAAAGAGCTTTGACAATTCATTTGAACTTTGAAAATATTGTTTTAATATATCCTGAAGAACTTCCCTTCTATAATGTGAGGGTTTCTCATGCAGACAAGTTTAAATGACAACACTGCCTATCAGAACTTTTAAGGGATGGAGACTCAGTTTGGAAGGAGGCAATAGCAAACCAATTCCAAAAATCTTAGCAAGAAAAATGCAGGGGTTTATTCCAGGTAGTCACTGGCGGGTCAATGTTGACTCAAAGGCATCCTCCCCTGCAAAAAAAGAGGAGTGGACTCAGAGCCACTCAGAGTAGCCCCAGAGTGAGATGGGCAGCAAATAAATTTAGCAACAAACAAATAAACAAACTGTTGTTTCTGTCTTTCATGTTCTACTTGTGTCCCATTTTCCAGCTTGAATTTTAAACAAAGGTGTCAGAGAAGGGGGTAGAAACCTTTCTTTTGATTCTGTCTTTTCCCCATATAGCAAGAAGAGAAAGTTGTCAAATTTCTTCAGCAATGTATCTATACCATTCTGCCTCCATCAGCCAGTCAGCTGACATTTTTTATTTCTTCCCAGACATAACAATATTTGTCAGTTAATTCATTAATTAGCACCTCAGAAGAGCAAAGGAAATTTTAATCTTTAAAACCATTTCCAGTTACTTTCTGTACCAATGCAGCTCAATTTCTGTGTAGGTACTTGGCTGGACTATTGGGAAGACAGTTGTTATAAAAGAGGCATAGAATATTACTAAAATGGACTGTGCTACTACACTTGGTCCCCTCTGGGTGAAACTTTGGTGGGTGGAATATCATTTAGAGAGTTTTGCTATTTCCATCTCATTCTAGGGAAAAAGGGTGCTTCTGGCATTTAATGCTTCTCCATTTGTGTCTGTAGGTACAACTTTTTAAATGAATTTAAGAGATGGTTGGAACAAATCATTGTGCCTCCCAATTTCCAAGTGAAAAATGAAAATGAATCATGCCATCTCTGAATCATGGCACTATAATCTGAATTGGATCAGAGTTGAGCAGTGCACTTTTTTTCACTGACAGTATTAGTTATCACTAAGCATTTATTTCACAAAAGTCAACACCTGAGATATTAAATGAGAGTTTTTTCCCCACTCTCAGCTCCCACCACGTCCTTCCTCCTTACAAGCAAGTCTATTTTTGCTTGAATGACTCCTGTTTCATTTTCTGAAGTTTATTATTTTTTTCAACACCAGATATAGCTAAAGGGATTTTTATTTTATGAAATATGAAAATCCAAGGTTGAGAAGTTTGCTTGAAGGGAAAAAAAAGCCTTGTGCACTGTACATTATTTTTGATACTTGAATTATTATGCCCTTGGAGTAGAAATGTATCTAGGGGAAAAAAAAGAATGTCCCTTGCCTGACATTTCTTCTCAGTCCACTATACTGAGATAATGTCTTAGCTGTTCTTCATTTCTGTCACACAGCAGCTTGAATTTTCTCCAGAATGAAATCAGGTGCAATATCCAATTTTTTATCCATTCCAAACCAGTACATGCACTGGATTCCTAGTAATGCAATCCTTTGACCATTGATTTATTGATTTAAAGTTGAAATGAGGTAGGGAGGCTTTGATTGAGTTCTTCCTGTTGATCTTCTCATGGATGATAGTTCCATCCTGTTTGTGAGACTCCTTTGTCGGTCAATTATAGCTGGTCTTAATATCACCTAAACTCTCATTTATTTACTTAGACTGAATTCATGTTGCTTGAGTCTCTTGTTGTTTTAGCTCTTTTAAATATGTCAAATTATATAGTTTCATTTGTTTTTATTTTGTTCTAGATTTTACAAAATAGTTTACATGTGTCAGAGACTGAGAGAGATCATAAGCAATTTCTGTAAAAGAAATTTCATGAAAATAAAACTTCCTTGAGTTCAGTCATCTGTTGTGTTTCACTTCATTTTTCTTTTCAGAAAATAAATTGAATAGGCAATTCAGATGAAGCATCTATGTTCTAAATTCAGAAAGAACTTGCAGGACATTTGTATCCTTTTATTGTTTTTGAACTTTGTGCAGAGCTCTTTGAAAAACAAAAGTCTCTTTTATTCTTACTTTTTCATTTTTATCAGACTCTGTTCCTAAATGACAAATTACTTCTTTTTAATTGTCACCAGACCAGTTAATATATCAGCAGATTAAGGCACCTGTGGCATAGCTCATGTGTGAGGTAAGAAAATATACTGTATGTGTGAAAGTGAACATGTGTTTGTGGGAGTGAATAAAATGAAATTCTAAGGTAATCTCTCTATATAAACATGGATGTGTGTGTGTATGTATGTTCCTGCATAACTCTGGAACGTCTTGAGCAATTTCAACCAAACTTGGCACACAGATGACTTACTATCTGGAAACAAATACTGTGGGGGTAAGACACCCCTAGCACTCCTAGGTGGGGGGGGATGTTAGCAACCTCAAGATGTCTGGACTTCAACTCCCAGAATTCCCTGTCCATCACTCAGGGCCCTCAATCATCTTTCCACACTATAGCTATCCATCACACTGCCTGTAGGGAGCAGCCTACAGTCTGGCCTTTTGGTCCCAGCTGTCCCCTACAGGCAGAGAGTAGGATAAC
Organism: Oxyrhabdium leporinum; assembly: GCA_032468155.1. Classification (NCBI taxonomy): domain Eukaryota; kingdom Metazoa; phylum Chordata; class Lepidosauria; order Squamata; family Cyclocoridae; genus Oxyrhabdium; species Oxyrhabdium leporinum. The sequence continues at coordinate 66,072 of JANHFL010001573.1, read as the reverse complement.
TAAAGCTGGCAAAGACCCGCAGCATCCTCCATTTTGTGGGCTCTTTCCTGAGAGGATTCTTCCTCCCTCCATTTTGAGGGGAGGGGGAAAAAGCTGTGGGGAGGTTTTCTCTCCTCTCCAGCCGGGAATCAGGGAGGCTTCCCCAGAGGGAGGGAGGTTGGGTTGTCTAATACAGGATTGGGATAAATAAATACCCCGGCAATGCTGGGTTATCAGCTAGTGTTATTATAAAGATGGCTAAACTTAGTGTACTAGCCAATACGTGAATGAAATTTATACCCTGGCTTTTTTGATTGTTATAAAGGCAGTTTCCCCCATTTGTTTTAATATTGTGTCTGGAGTTACAGTTTCTGATTCTTCTGTTTTCAGTTTTTACACCAAGTTATATTGTCTTGTATATGTCAGTTCATGATCTGTACATGACCTGTTAACTGACAGATTTCCTTTATGTTTCCATACATTTATTTTTATTTTTAGATTACAGATAAGCGACCCATATTTAGGGTGTGTCCAATTTTTCAACTTTTAATTTCCAAATATTAAGGGTGCTCAAAAGTTGTGACATGCCTTAGGAATTGTAAAGATATTTTGGTTACTTTAATATAATTTAGATGTGCTTGGTAAGTAATTACATAAATATAATAACTTTTTAATATTTTGTTTCAATACGTGATTCTTGTGAACTACTTTGGATAATACACACACACACACAGGCACACACACATAGACAGGCAGACAAATATATGAATACAATACAAAAATCATTCATGTCTTTAATAGGAGAGTCTTGAGTAACAAGCATTATCCATTTATTTATCAGCCTTTTTTCAGAGTGCAGCTACATTTAGGACTAGAATAGCTCTATAATTATAGCATTTTTACAAGCAAGTATTTTCTACAAGTGGTAATTTTCATACTACCCAATTGTCACTTAATGTGCACTTAAAAGACAGAGTTGCATATAGTCTACAATATTGCTCAAGCTTTGAGAGATAAACTGAATTTATCCCATAGTGAAATTATCCAAGAACATACTATGTTACCTATAAAGAATAGGTAAAATTACAGGATTTTTTTACAAATATCTTTGTAGCAAACATTAACTAGTTTGTTCAAATTTCCAAATCCAGATTATGAAATCAATCAGTTATACCCTTAGCACAAATTCATTTTCAAGCTCTATTTGGCTGCTTAGAAGATGGGCAATTATATAAATGTTTTAAATAATAACAAAATTTAATATAGCTTGAGTAAAGTTGAATTTGTACTACCTTTATTTATGTTTTTTTCATGTATGCCTTTAAGGTAAAATATCAGATTTTTTTTTGTTTTTGCCATGCACAGTTGAATCTTTTGTACAATAGTTTTTCTGGGGAAACTAATTTTAAAAATAAGTTACTTCAGGAAAAATTAGACAGAAGTCTCAGCTTTTCTGATAATACAATAATGAGGCAGGTAATTCCATTTGGGAAGGAATTATTATGATAGCTTAGTCTAATGAAGAATAAGTACTGCTTATCCCCATGTATATTTACCCTGAATAGTTCTACTGACCTCAGTCGGGATCACTCCCCAATATAATGTTTCAGGCTCAAGCACATCAGACAATCAAAATTCTGATTTGGCAGTATGCAATAAGGAGATGTTAGTTAAATCCTAGGGATTTAATATAGAAAAAAGTATCATCCATGTCTTATAAAAATAGAAAATACAGCTTCCTGTACCCTTACAATATTTATGTAGTTATTCCAAAAAGTCATTTGAGGAAGTAGAAAGAAAGACAGACATGCTATATCAGCCACCTTCAAAGACAGGTCAGAAATAATAATAATAATATTAATATTAATAATATTAATAATAATAATAATAAATAACGATGATGATGATGATGATGAAATTGGTTGCAAAAAACTATCACTCTTCTAGGCAAGTTCCACAATTGCAGCAGTTGATATGATTAATTTCTCTGTCTTGAATAACCCTCGAGAGATGAGAGATGTATTACTCATACATAGCCAATGTTTTATAGGTTTCCTATGAACATCAGCTTTGTGTAAATTGTATTCAGAGGATTCCTAACCCACAATTACAAGCATAAAAACAAGATTTTCAGTATAAAATGTCTTGAATTATAAAATGTCTTCAAATTTACTGCTGAAGACTTTCTATTTCTATTCATCTAAAAGCTGCTTGAAAGAAAGCGATATTATACTTATTATCAGTTATTTAATCCAACAATGGCATATATATTCCATTATAAAACAATAAAATGTAAATCTTGATGAGGTCAATAAGTAATAGATAATGTGAAGGGAACTACCTTTATTGAATAAGATTTGGTTTTTCACGTTTTCCCAAATTACAAGAGCCTTTTATAAACATATTCTCTTGTCAAGTTTCTCCCATCAATTTCTTATCCATCAGTTGAAAATGACAAATTTCCATTATCTTGTTCATTCCGATTGCTTTTCTCTCTCACACAGCAAAATATTAGGATTTAACTATGTCTATCTTATTTTAACTATAGTTAATCAAAATTAACTACCAAATCACTAAACTCATAGAAATATCATATACTGTACTTCTGCCTTAAAAGAGCAACCAAAAATAGGATGGAAATTGTAAGCTATGTTTATAAGCTGTTTATAATGATGTCATAGGACAACCTGTTGCTTTTCTATATTTTTTCAAATTCATATTAAAGAAAGCTAATACAAGTCTGACAACCACCTGAAAAATGAACTACTGAATATATTTAGAATTAACCTCTGAATTCAATGAAGCTATTTTATCAATAAACAAGTAACACTTCTTTGTTAGTCACCATTTTCTGCTCTCTCCCTTGCTTTAAACATGTTATATGTTTCCTGGTGTATTTTTAAATTAGCTTTCAACTACTGAAGTTATCCTCATATCTGGCTGCAGTGTATGCTCAGAAGCAAAACACAGGCATAAATATCTATCTCCCAAATCAAAATGCTTGTCTCTTCAAAAAAATAATAGAAATCAAAACATCTGATTTTTCTACAAGAATGTGTGGTGCATCTGTTCAAAGAAATACACAAGAAAAAGAGACAGAGTTGCTAGTCATAAAATGCATCATTCGGTTACTTAAAATAAAATACAGCTACTCACTGAAGAGCTTGGCTATTCTTCCCCACACTGCGATACCTCTTAGCAGAAAAGAGTCCTTCAGCCTTTCTTGCAAATGAAGACAGAAAGCTTCTGTCTTGCACCTTTTTTTTTACTGTAATCCATGTGTTTCATTCCAGCCAGTCCTTGCTGACCACACAACACCGCATGATTTCCCTTCTATATAAGAATGCCTTCAAATCACACCAGCTTTTGTCAGTCACTGATTCTGGCTCTGATGAACTGCATCTGGGAGAAGCAGCTTGTCGGAATGAGAAAGCAAGTAGGCTGTTCCTTTTCTCTCCAGCTTTTAATTTTTTGGGGGTGGGTGGGGATCCTGTGATATAAACAGGGATATTTATGGGCTCCAGTGCTTCATGGATCCCAGTTTGGTGCATATTAGACATTCTCCCTCATCAAATTTTCACTTTTCATATATATATTATATATGTGGATTTTTATTGGGCAAGTTTCCACATAAAGCTGTTGGATGAATGGATGAACACTGCTTTTTTTTAAGGTTTACTGAGTCAGAAGCCAAACTTGATATCTGAACATGCTATGGTGTCCAGTATAATCTAAATTTGAATTGTATGGCTTGTGAACAGTTGAAGAGTTTACTCATTAAAGCTCCATACACAGCAACATCACACAGATACAAATATAGTCCCACCACAGATCCAGGAAAGTGCCCTTTGAGAACAGATTACTCCAGAGGATAGAACATCTTCAAGGTGTCAGGACTATGAGATTATAGTACAATTTTGTAAAATATATAGGGGTGCCAAAATATATAAATACCGAATTACAATTTTTAATGCTCAAATTCTGTGTGATCTCATGTGAGACAATGTGTCAGGACATTTCAATCATTTTGGTTGTTTTCTTTATTCTGGAGTTTCACAAATAATCTCACCAAAGCCATGTTGCTGATGCTAACATATCCTAAGATAGGGGTGTCAAACTGGTGGCTTGCGGGCCGGATGCACCACATGCAGGCCATGCCCACCCCAGCTTCGCAAATGGGAAAATCATCACAAAATGTCAGGCGATGGCAAATGACGCCATGAGTTTGATATCCATGTCCTAAGAATTTGTCACAAGGTCCTCTTCAGTATACGTGAGGTTTCCTTAGCAATTAAGCCTACATAGAAAACATTTCCCCAAAGGTAAAAAGCTTGAAAATCACTATTCCAGTTGAAGTTGTTGTAGACTAGCAAAGAAAAGAACTTTGATGAATGCCTACTGTAAAAAAAACAGGTTATTGTTGCTCCATTTATACAAATGAAATTGGTTGTTCTTCCATTTTCGGTGTTCAAAATTGGATCCTAGTAAAAGATAGTAAGGACTGAATTCAGCGAGACTAGCTTGTCAGTAAACATAATTTAGAACTGTCCTATCAATTAAGAATCAAGCAACTGCTTGCTTAATTTATTTAAAATTAAAAATAAATATTTGCCATCTGTGCAATTGTGCATATATGGCAAAGCTTTTTATTGTTATTTGTCTTCTGTTAAATAAAATTAACAGTGCAGATTTTTCAGAAATCACAAAAGTAAACCCTACATGATGTAATTTCTTTTAGAGACATTTAGGCTGAGCTCATACTGAACACTGTTTTCATTGGCAGCATCTATACTATGAACCATTTTCATATAGAAAGCAGATTGGTATTCTTCCCTAATAGAATTTTACTAGAGGAAGGGAAATATGCTTACGCTTCTGCCTATTCAACAGTAGACCAAAATACTGTATTTTTCCCGTGTATAAAATGCTACTTTTTCTTTAAAATATTTACTTGAAAATGCAGGGGCATCTTATTCACAGGAGGCCAGAGGAGAAGGCCACACATGCCTGATGAGTCTCTATCTTATATGCAGTTATACCATTCTTCTCTATTATAGTTGTTTCCTGTATCACATTGCCAATCTAGGTTTCATCTCTATTATTCCATCCAAGAATAGGATGCATTTCCTATTCTTGTATTACTCACTCTAACAAGATGGCTTCTTCACAGCGATGGCTTATAGTGTGCTTACTACAAAAAACTACATGAAACATAGGGGTATCTTATATATGGAGGTGTCTTATAGACGGAAAAATATGGGTATATTTAATGCCACTTTTTTTTCCTAATGCAAGTTTCATTGGAAAACAAACACCACTTTATTTAAAAAGAATTATCTAGGTATGACCAATTAAGTTGCTTTATATAACTTAATTCCAGAAATTTGTTTTTTTGTAATATTGCTTTACAAGTTTCTAGTGTTAAATGGAGACCAAATGTATCAATTTGGTCTAGAAGAGCTCTATTCATTTGTATAGTTCAGAAAGATAAAAAGACCCATTTTTGGGAGATGTGTCTTAACTTTTGGGAAAACTACTTTTAAATGAGAACTAGTATGGTGTGTAATTCAGATGGACTAGGGGCACAGAGACATACACCATCAGCCATGGAGACTCATTGGTTGATTCTGGAGCAATCTCCCTTAGCCCAACCCACCTCACGAATGCATTGTTGTGAAGAAAACATTTTCTTGAGTTCTTGAATAAAAGATGAGGTCACAATAAAATAAATACTGGAATTGGGATGCCTATTACAATAAGGTGGTTTTAGTTTTGTAAGCTGCCTTCAGAATGCTTCGCCATGAAAGCCTAGAAGCATTTTATATAAATAAATCACTGTTTAGTGTTTTTTTTAATTTTAAAATGTTGCAATTAAATTAAAATAAAATTCCTGGCTAATACTCTGTCTCCATAGTTCTAGGAAGAAGCAGGAAAAAACAATTTTATGCCTTCCTTTGTACCAGGAGTTTTTTTGGGGGGGCTATGGGGGTGGTTCAAGTCAGTCTTGATTCCTGGCAACTTCCTGTTCTAGTCTCTGCCATTTTCAGAAATGGTTTGCTACTGCCTGCTTTCTAGGGTGAGAGAGAATGAATGGCTCAAGGTTACCCAGCTGGCTTTGTGTCTAAGGTGGGACTAGAATTCATGGTCTCCTAGTTTTTAATCTGATGCTTTAACTTACTTTTCAACTGACTTACCAGGATTATAGATTAATATATTTGGGGAACAGAGAGAGCAATTTGCTGTCCCTTTATACAGAGTTAAGTGTTATGAAATGTTTCTTTTTTATGTATTTTTAAGTATGACCACACCCTATAAGATTTTAGGTATACTATCCATGAATTAGTGCTCATTCACTGAGGATATTGTATGTGTATATAAGGAGAAAACAGTAACAATATCTGAGGTTTTGATAATGTCTGAGCATTTGCACTTATGTTCATTTTTCATATTTGGAGGTTTTAAAAGCTTATTAAGAATTCAACTGTATCTTGTAATACGAGCTTTTTATTCATGTATCAATAACAAGAAGAACAAAAATCCCATCCAACTTCTTACAGGTTTTGAAACATTTAATGGAATTGTCCTTGATGAGAGATATGGAAGAAAATTCATTTCCTGTTAGCCTGACTCATGCTAATGGAGTTTTAAAGTGCAGCCTTTGCACTAGGTTCTTAATGACTTGTTGCAATGGAGATGGGAGAATCATCACACAGCAATGCCATCTTCTGGCATAGTTCCGGTGAGAAAAGGAGTATGCTGAATACAGCTCAAAGAAAGCTTATTTTCTTTGGCAAAACACGCCCAAGCAGCCACATAATAAATCTTGAGAATTAGGAGGTTTTTCTCCTCAGTAACATAATGTTGGATTGTGATTGTTCACAGAACTGAAAGAAAACAGGGAAAGAAAACCCACAATACTGAACTTGAAAAGCAAACTCACTTTAATGGAGAAATTCAAACTGAACATGTTTGGAAGTGTACAGAGTACTGCCAATTTATGCACAACTGCTATGGAGAAATACACTGAAGATTGCAGATATAACTCTCTAAATTGGTCCATGCCATTTACCGAACTATAATGGGCTAAGGATGGATGCTTGTTGGCGTTCCGCTTTATAAAAACAAGTTCTAAAACCAGGGAAAGTCTTAGCTTACTTAGCTTACTGGTCACTTGTCCCAAAAAGAAAAAAGCATTTTCTAAACAATAACATTTTATAATTGTATCTACCAATTTACATATGCTACTTTAAATAGAATATTAGTTGGGTACTCTTGATTTAATTTCATGTGATCCCCAGCTTAATTTTAAAAGTGCAGACAAGCAAATCAGGTTTCTGGTAAAAGTTATGTACTCTCTCTGTGACAACCAGCTGTGTGGGGGAAAAAGAAGAAAAGAGAGAAGAGACAGAGAAGATATTATGTGGATAAGAAATAATAGGTAGATCTGCCTACTTTTAACTCTGGTTCATGTTGGAATGTTGACCCTAATTGGTGTCAAGATAAAGCACTTCTAGCAGAAGTTTTAACCACCTTGTGTTAGTTTTGATGCATTAATATAAAATTGGTAAGTATTTTTATGGAAAAAGAAAAGCTACATCTTACAACAGCAGGGAAACTGCGACTTATCAGTTGACAAATTGCAAAATGGTAATCAGAATTTCACAATCCAGGTATCGTTTTTTTCTTTCAAATCTTTGTTTTTAAGCTGGTCATGGAATAGGTAATCCTTCAAGCAAAGGGCTATTTCATATAAATGTCTGTTCTATAATAAGTTTTCAGACGGCACAGTCTTTTTTTAGAGGGCTCTCCTCTTTAAAATAGAAGGTAAATTATGTTAGGTTAATATAGCAAAATAGATTTTGAATGCCTTTGTGTCAGCACAAAAATGCAGTAAAAAGAATGAACACAATGTTAGAAATGACTGTAAACAGAACAGAGTCTTAATAACTGAGCCAATCATATTATTACATTTTTAAATTGTGCCCTATTATTATAGTAAAATTCCTCATGCAATTTTAAAATATAACATTCATTAATTGATTTTAGTAATAGTTAAAGTTAGACCTTCTTAGCTTGTTACCGTAACCTTCATAGAAATTTATAGAACTTAGTTCACATATAATCATGAAACAGTGTACTAGGTGTTGGTTAAGTACGATTTGTAAATCAAAGTGCTGCTTGTTGAATTTCATGACTTTTTCATGATTTGACTAAGATCCACAAAGGAATCATCATAGGAATCCTTTTTGTAGAAGTGAAAAGACCTTTCCTGTGGGGGCACCCTCATTGTGCAATGCAAATAGTTTTATTTTCTTTTAGATCTTCTAGTACCTCTCAAATCAAACTTAGCTCTATTTTTTTAGCTCTATTTTTAACCTCTGCTGTTTATGTCCTATCACATGTCATTGTATTTTAATTGGTTTCACTTTGTTTGCTTTTATTCTATAAATCAACCTGAACACTTAATGTTATAGAATAACCTATAAATACTTTTTGAAAATAAAAATAAATGCTAAATATTTATTACAAAATTCAATTTTTACTGAAAGCAAACAAATAAAAAGTGGCCACAGTGGTCTCACTAAAAAAAAAGATTGCAATTGAAAAATACATAGGTAGTGTAAAAATAATTAGTCTTCTTTTTTCGTTTCCCCAAGCAATTAGTGTTCAATAGCATCTGGCTTGGAAGGAAATTGCTCCATTTAACTTTTCAGTGAAATATTTAACAATAAAATTTGTCTTACATACAGTACTATATATTTAAAGCTTCCCAGTCAAATAGTTAACTGACATTATATTGTCAATTGTTAAAATGTTTGGACATTCTTTTTTCCAATTATATATGACTTTTCAAATACCTAAAGTTATATGAATACAAAACCGATTCTTACAAAAGAAATAATAAGCAGTGGATCAATCTTCCCCACATATCCCTTCCACACGTACATACACAAGCTTGCATATTTAGTACATCCAATAAAAATGTAATTCCTTTTTACTATCCAGTGTTCTATTTAACATTAAAAATAACAAAAACCTGAGTAGTTTATTAAATCCCACAAGGGACAGCTCAAGTGCAAATATAATTCTGATGATTATTGGTTAGAATTTATGGTGTGTTATTATTTTATTTTAGCACCTTTTAAAAAATAACTTTTCCTGACATTGTATTATCTTAGAATTTCAGCACAGTTCAGTCTTTCTTGTCTTTTCTTTTAAATGCTATCAAATCGATTTTTATTAAGATCATAGACCAGCATAAGGAGGATGCAATATGGTAATTAAGCATGAAAAGGGCATTTTTTGTGGGAAATTCAAAAAGCTGGAGTCTCCAAGCAACTGCTTAGTGTTCGCCAATTTTTTAAAAATGATCAGTTGTGAACATCTCCAATTAGAATAGTTTTACACAGAAACAAACCCGCAAATTTGTCAATAATGTGCAGATTTTCTGTTCCATTCTTTCTCAAAATAACAATGCCAAGTTGCAGAAGCCAAGTAAAATGACAGAAGGCTCCAAAAACTACTTACAAAAAGAAAGAAAGGAATTTACAGATTCGTACAACAGAAATATTTATGAAAACACATTTCAGACAATTTTCTTCCAAGAAGAAAAGAACTTATTGTTCTTATCTTACAGAAATTATTACAAATTCTATGGAGGGAAAAACTATAAGGGACAGTTTGTAAATACATGCTGAATTCTGCATGAGTTATAGCTCAAATCAGCCTTCTGCATCTTGTTGTTTACTGAATTAGGTTATAGCAATTTGAATTGTCATCAGGCTGGGCCAATGGGAACTGACATTCAAGGGAATCAATCTGGAAAAGGTTGATTTATAAGAAGTGCATTCTGAGAAATGCAGAAATTATATTCACCCAAAAAGGCCAGTCCAGATTATCTTAACCCCATGGTAAACTCACTTAGCACTTTCATCCATGGATATAAATCATTATTCAGATTAAATTCAAACAATGTCCAGAAAGAAAAACAAAAATGTTCTTGTTGCAGTTGTTAGCATATCTTTTAGCTTACTAAGTAGATAGTAGAGGTGGTTAGAGAATAACCTCTGACTTTTATCAACAGGAAATCTGAGCTACATTAAATTTCATTTATACACAAACATTGCATAAGAGTTTGCTATCTCTTGGGAATGTTTTATCAAAATATACCAACATTCATCGGTAAACAACTAAAATTGTGTTTGTCTGTTTGTACCATCAAGTTAGCCCAAGTGATTTTGCAAAAAAATTGAATCAAAGTTGCTAAAATCCATTACAGGAAGTGTAGAAGATGTGGGACTCATTACTCTGGTGAAATTGAAAGTTTTAGTGTTCAGACCAGTGTTATCCTCAAAGTTGTGGCTGTTGCCGCATCCCTGTGATAACATGATTGTGATTTACGACACACCCTGTCATCTTTCCACAAGCAAAATCAATGGGGAAAGCACCAGGAAGTCAGAAGTTGCTCTCCCACTGCTTTTGTTTACCTGTGATCCTTCTATTTATATGTTTAAGTAAGTGAATATTGGCTTATTATTGAAATTTGTTTGCGATTACAATTATTTTTCCATTTATGATATATGCCCTTCTTAGATGATCACAATACTGTCCAGCACATTTCTCTCATAGTATGACAGAATGGATCACAGGTTGGGCTAGGAATTACTAAATTTCACAGCATTTACAAATTCAAACAGGCACCAGGCTAGAAACCAGGAGACTACAAGTTACAATTCTACTTGAAGAAAGCCAAATTCTCTCAGGAAAAAGGCAAGGGCAAACCCTTCCAAATATCTTGACAAGAAAACTGCAGGGACTACAGTAGTCCAGTCAATCAAAGAGTCAAGATTGACATGAAGTCACAAAATAAATAAACAACATCAAACATTGTTTTATTTATGATTTTATTCTACATATCCCCCACCACTATTTTTGAGGTTTAATCTCTGTGATATTGTTATTCTACGTGGATTTTTATTCATTAAAATTTAAGAGAAAGACTACCTTCTGTTTTGACTGCTAATAAATTTAAATTATCCTCACATGTTCTGTAGGGACCCATGCGCCCTCTGGTGGTTATATATTATATATAACATATATAGATAGATGAAATAAGATAGCTATGCCCTTTGGGTACAGCTTTATTTCTGGTGACCACATGGAACAAATATCCAGTATGTTAGCGATGCTGTAAAAGTGATTGGCCATTGACTTCTCAAAGTTTTCTGCATTTTTCCCCAAGCTTAACGTACAACCCTGAGAATTTCCTGGTGGTTTCCCATCTAAGAACTAATCAGACTGGATATTGATTAGTTCATGCCTCAGAAAAGGTCAGCCAGGTGCTACTATCTGCTATGAAAAGAGATGCCTACTAAATACAAACTTGCTTGACAGGCCAAAGAAAATGCGACAAGTTCTAACTTCCTGCTCCACAAAACTGATTCAGTAGGAGTATAGTTGGAGAATGGCATACTTTTAACTTTCAGAGTAACTTTTTTAAATTGGTAATTTGTAGACCTGTTGTATTGGTTGACCTCTGGATGTATTCTCTTTTATTGGTATTGCCCCACTGTTTTCTCTCTTAAAGAGATTTAGTAATTTGCTGTTCTGAAAAAATACAAAAGGTGGGAACATAATACATATATATTAAGTGTGAAGGAAGCTTAAGTAGCATTAACTTCATGGTTAACAAAATATAAGAAGTGAAAGCCGAGTGCAAATTGACATATCCAAACATCAGCATAGCCAGAAGCCTTCAAGATTAGGCATTGTTTGGTTGCACCATTGGTTTACCATAATGTACAATCAGTATTCTACAAGTCGGAAAGTGATAGCTAAGAACAAAACATGGCTCATTACTCTAGCTTATTAGGAAGGGAATAAACCTGAAATCTTGCCTTACATGTCTTGATAAACAAAGCATGGAATTTCATCAATGCGGCTTCTCTCATTGGCAGATAGCTAAGTAAATAACCAGGTAACATTCAAAACTATATTATTTATTAGTAGGCAGAATCGATTGTTATTATGCAACTGACAGAACTACATGCATATTGTTAATGATAACATTGAGCAAAGTGGACATAATTAGTGATTTAAAGGTACATATATATTTCTATTTCTGAACCTCTTGAAATTAAGTTTGCCAGCATGAGAAACCTGGTCAGCAGTCTGCTTATTTTATATGAAAAGTATAGTATACACATAAAATATTAAATATGTTGTCAATGGCTACTGTCCAAGACTGTCCAAGAGAATAATCAGTAGGTAAGTCAAAGACCTTTTTAAAACTATGAATATTCTAGGATGATTTTTTCTGTGCATAATTAAATCTAGGGCTTCTGAGAAAACTAACATGGGATTAGACTGCAAAACAGTCATACTTAACATCAGGATCTTGTTTAAGATATTTATTACATCCAAAAACCATGGGATATGTAAACAGATAACATTTAAGAAGCTTACATCAATGCATATTTTGCCTTCCTATACAGTACACATTATCATAAGTTTCAGAAAAATTAAATTTAAAAGCTCTTAAAATAAAATGCAATGGCTCCCCTGACTGCCAGTTGAGTTTGTTTTTTTGAGCCATCTCTCTCCAGAAATGTATACAGTGAGGTAACCTACATGGCTGAATACAGGCATATCAGATATATTTCTAAGTGGTTACTCAAGAAGTAGCTAACAGACTTTTAGGATTTCATTCAAACATGCTATATTAATGTGGCAGCACAAATACTGCACATATGCAGAATTTCATCTAAAACTACTCATAATATAAAGGCTAAAACAATAAAGTCTACTTTTAAAATGCATTGGAAAACGTCTACCTTATGAAGTATTATTACATCAATATGAAATGAAGGGAAACCAGAATTCAGTTAGAGACAAATTTGGTTTCCATGTCTATGCCAGAAGCTGATAATAATTAATCATTAATTTCTAGTTAAAGTTATTTTTTCCCCTTATGTCTGGCCCCACTCATTCTCAGAGACCATTTTAAATCAATTTGAGTAACAAAAGCTCACAGCAAACTCCAGTCTTTAAGTCTCTCTTTAGAAAGCCCTTGGCAATTAGGTTTTGAAAATGCCAGGAGTCATCTTAAGCAGAGTATATCGAATATTGATTTCCAAACCAGTCTAAGCTCTGTATTCAATCCCATAGTTTTTGGGAGGGGGGCAGGGTGCTGAATGAGCATGTGCTATCATCCTTCTTCTCCTTCATTATAAATCTAAAATTTCACCAGGGTATCTTAATTAAGCTAACTGTGATACTGATTTGTTCTAATCATGTAGGAAAAAAGCAGGCAGAGTTGGGATGGTGGAGTTAGAAGAGACATTAGCTTAGAGTCATTACCCTGCCAAAACTGATCCAAGTCCAACCCCTCCTGAATTACGTTGACCCTTATGTGGCACCAATTTAGTGTTGAATTTTAGTTGACCAGATTCTTGTGTACAGACTTCAATAAATCTACTATGCTGCAATCTAATAGATGGTCATAATTCTTTTAGTCTGACCATTCATCTTATTTATGAATGAAGATGAGAATTAATTGATGATTGCCACTATTATTTGTACTATTTATTATTTTGTTATGTTATTTTCTTGTATTTTATGCTTTGTATTCATGTCTCTATGTATTTTGATATGTGTCATGCCCCCATCGGAGCCTAAATCTGCAGTGGAAGACGAGCTGGAACCTGAGCTGACAGAGATTGAGGGGGCAGTTTCGTTGACTTCGGAGGAAAATGGGAAAGGGCAGGACCAGTCAGGTCAGGGCCTTTCACAATTAGAACAGCTTGTAGACAGGGAGGAACAGGGCAGGATGAACATGAGAGACAGAGCTCAGATGAGGAGCAAGGACTACCCCCTCCTGATCTGAGAGCATGGAGAGTGGAGAGAAGGTGAGAACAGCGCAAACTGAGCAAGCTACTAGGAAGAAGAGTGCCCCGCCCACCTTCACAAGGCACACCTGGAGAATGAAACTTAAGGAGACATTGTGGGAGGGGCATTTGTCGGAAACAAATGCTGAGTTCCTGAAGTGTTAAGTGCTGACATCTGAACTTTCCAAGAGTCCTTGCATTCTTTCTGGTTTTCGGGACTAATTAACTGGATCCTTTGCTTCCTGAACTTCTTGATTTGCTCTTCTGGATTTATTGCTGTGCAGTCTTGGTGTACACAGCACTGGCCTGGACTATTTGCAGCCAGAGGCTGTTTGAGGTGTGTGAGAGGGGTTTGTCATAACTTTGCTCTGGGACTTGCCAGAAATGTGGGACCGTTTGCGGAAATTTGGAGCAATAAAGGGGCAGTTTGAACTGCCAGCTGCCTCTGTTATCTCTGTGCTGTGTCCCGGGTCATCACAGTATGTGTGTTCTTATATGTATACACTTTACATATTTGACATATATTGTTTTGTAGCATAAAGCCTATAATAAGGGATTTATTGATAATGTACTTATAGTATGGATAAATAGTTTTTGTTTATACACACTGTAATGAATGTGAATTAATGTAAATATCCTTAAAATTTGTGCTGGAATTTTATAATATGGTTACTGTTTTAGGTTTGTTTTTCACTTTTCCTATTATTTTTATCAAGGTTTTTATTCTATTTTGTAAACCTAAAAAACTATCAAGTGTATAGGTGGCATATTTAAATCTATTTATTTATTTATCATATTTCTATAGCCACCTCTCACATGAAAGTGACTATAGGTGGTATACAACACTTTCTAAACAAAATAAACTATGCTTACAAGTAATTTCATTTAATTAGCTTTTCAGTTTGTGCTCTGCAGTTTTCTGAAACTATATTTTGACCCTAATTGTTTCATGAAGATACTGTCTTCACACATTCTAAAAAGCACTTAATAAAGCTACTTACTATAGGGTGTGTATGTGTGTGTGGCTATGTGCATATTTGTGCCTTCAAGTCTGTTAGGACTAGTCCCTGAAGCTTTACAGGAGGAAAAAGGGTGAGAATATGTATAGTAGCTCAGCACCACAACTTTAGTTTCCATTTTATTATTTTCCAGAAATCTTTTGTAAATCTTGAGGCAAGAAACCCATCAGCATAACGAAGAACCTTAAATTATCTACACAATGTGGAGAGTCTATACAAATGAAAAAAACTGTCTTCTTTCAGTTGTTCATTATATATGCATAAGGGGGAAGGACAAGAACAGGAACAGAATAGTTTGTTTGTTTTAACAAATTTAGATCCTCTCATCTCACTAAGTGATTCTTGGTGGTTTACAGACAAAATGCATATTCCATATAAAAGCACCATTAAAAACAATTAAAAATGAAGTTAAAGACAGACTTTTAAAAGGCAAGTTAAAAGGTAGAGGAAGTGCCCTCAAGCCACCAACCACCCCCAACACTGCATGGCCCTCTTCAATCCCCAGGCTAGTTAGACAGAATTATTTTTTTACTTTATTCTGAATGCCTGGAAGAGTGGGGGGGCAATCTCCCCTCTGTAGACAAGATGTTCCACAAGGCAGGGGCAACAGCAGAGAAGGCTTTCTTCCTAGACCGGGTGTCAGCAACCCCCAGCTCCAAAGCCACATATGGCTCTTTGGGCCCTCTGCTGCAGCTCCCTGTGCCATCACTGGCTGGCCCCGCCCCTTGCCTTCCCCTCCCAGTCACTCCTCGCCTGGCCTAAGAAGGTAAGGGTGATGGCGGGGGATGGAGAATCGGCCGGGACTGATTTTCCAGCACCTCACTATTGCTGGAGCTTCTTCTGGCCCTTGTTGGTGCTGGGCATGCCTCGGTTTTTGGGGGAGACGTGCAACCCACTCTCTGCCTCAAGACACTGGCCCGACCCAGCAGCGACCAGCGCCGGCCTCGCTAACATGAGAGCCGGCAGGGTGGGCATGGGATCCGGGAGGAGGGGATGATGGAAAGGGGGACAGGAAAAGGGGAGTGCACAGCCGCGGCTTTAAGAGGCTCAAGGCAGCAGGAAAAGGGGGCTGGCCCCGCTGAACCTCGCACGCCCACCACAGGGGTTAGTCAGTGGTGAAATCTAAAATTTTCCACTACCGGTTCTGTGGGCGTGGCTTGCCGGGCGTGGCTTGATCATGTGACTGGGTGGAAATTGTGTTTATACAACAGTGGAAAAAGAAAGAGATCCCAACAGATGAGAATGCAATTAAAATATTAAAATTTCTGCGAATACATTAACACTTAAAATTAAGGAGAACTTCCCTCTCCCTCCTCTCAGACAAGATTACCTCGCAG
>JANHFL010001573.1:37638-49751 GCA_032468155.1 Oxyrhabdium leporinum | reverse complement strand
CTTTTGGAAATCCGGGCTGGCTGAGGAACGAGTGTAAACGATTTTGGAAATAAAGTAACAACCAGTGTGAGCATTCAGGAAAGGGAGCAATGGGCTCGTTTCACCAATACCCATATAACAAATGCATCATTGGGTCAGTATTAAATCATCTTTCAAGGTGAACTTGAAGATGCTTTGATTGGGTTTCTCTTCTGGCAGGGCATTGTACTCAGTGCCTAAATGGGCCCTTCAAGTTGTATAACTGAAAAGATAACATACAAAGAGAATGGAAAATTAATTCTTAGAACAGTACAGTATTTCTGAAATAATTCAGAAAAGATGCTTTGGAAAATACAAGACAATGGAGATAGTACCCACATGCAACTCTCTAAAGCAGCCATAATATCTACTAACTTAGCAATAAGTGCACTTTCTCCTTGAGTTCCAGAAGGCCCTTAAGGGTTGGCTATGTTCCCAGGCCTTGGGTTAGTGTGTTGTGGGACCCCTGCCATCTTTTATTGTTATGGCTGTTTTTAGTTGAGACTGGTTTTTTTTGTTTTTATTTTTTACTTATTTAACTATTTTAACTACTTATTTAGATTGTATAAGCTATCCAGAGTCTACTGGAGTAGGCAGTCATAGCAAATTTAAATAATTTTAAACACTTAAATATATTTTCCTCTGCAACCACTAGATGTCTTAGGATGTGATGAAATTGCCAAAGAGTTTCAGACATGCTACTTTTGTATGTCTGCATCTCTTGAAACACCTTTTGAAGCTGAATCCAAAGCATTACACAACATCATTTTGTAACAAAAGGCACAGATGGTACTAGCTATAGTGAAAACTGCTGAAAGATCATTTTTCCACAGAAAGAAATTGAACTTCCACTGATCAACATGAATCAAGAGTATTCCACAAGCCATGAATCCATTGCTAACGATGACAATCTAGCCAATATAAGTTAAATACTATCCTCCATCAGCAGTTACACAAAGTACACCAGCCTTTCTGTGTTCTATTCCTGGCATAAATGACTCTCTCTGGATCCAATTAAATATCAACAACAGGGGACTTCACTCCAAATGGAACAATTCCAGCAACTTCATGAGATGGTGAATAAAGGAGGACCTGAGGAACATGGCATAGATGCCTGCAACAGAGCAGAATATCTTTAGCACTGCCATTGGAACCAATCTGGCAGAAAAGATCAAGTCTGCTAGAATTGATGCTCCAATCAAGACAAATATTCCAGATGAAATTTAGAATTCACAGTACAGAAAGTCATGAGTGCTATGGTCTGTTTTGACGCTATTGAGTCAGAGGCTGAACCATCTGATCGAATAATTTGTCAGCCTTGGAAGCCAGCAGGCAATCAATCACCTGAAGCAGTGAAAGGAGACAATGAGAAGTAATAGCTAAGGACAGATGCAGATAATGAGGGAGCGGGTCCTGGCAGGGGACCTAGCCATATGATGTACCAGCAACTTCCAAGGACAGAGCAAAGGCAATCTGCATTCCTCTATCCTTGCTCTCAGATTGGAGCTTTCTGGTACTCGAAGCCTTGATCCCCAGACCACTTTTGTTTCCCTGCCACTTTCTTACCCTATTTTCTTAGACCTTTATACTGTTGACTGCCCATCTTCTAGTCCTGCCTTTTGTCTCTTATGGCTACTACTCTGAATCTCTAGTCTAGAGCCCTGAAACTGTTAAAGTTTTAACCCACACTAGCCACCCAACAAGATCTCACTATTCCAGTATTTTTCCTAGAATATGTGCATGAATGCTTAGTTGAGTATTCTAATACCTTCTTAGTTGTCTGAATTACAGAAACATCATGAAACCAGTTGGAACTTCTACTGTTTGATTGCTCAGTCTAGAACCAGCGTGTCAAACTCAAGGCTTAGATCTGGCCTGTGGGGCTGCCCTGGAAACAGCGAAGGACCGGCCTGCGGTGCTTCTGCCAGTGAAAATGGAGCTCGGTAGGGCTGCGTGCGTCCTTCCAGAGCTCTGTTTTCACTGGCAGAGGGTTGCAGGAGGCCGTCACAGCTGAAAATGGAGCTCAGGAGTTCAGGCCACCATAGGCGTCGACATGATGACGTTGAGCTGATCACGTCCACTCTGGCCTCACCCACCCCAGCCTCCCAAGGTCAAACAAAACCCAGATGCAGCCCTCGAAATTGAGTTTGACACCCCTTGTTTAGAATATTACATAAAGATTCAAAGCAATCAATGCTATCTCCTATCATTTATTCCCTAACATTGGTTATCAACCAGTAACAGCTATAATTAGATTTAATCTTTTCTCAAGGAGAATGTAAAATAAAATCAAGAAAACATTTAATAATGGAAGGATATACTTGTCAATATTTTTCTTTATGAACATATATCAGAATGGTTTAAAGTGGATAAAATATTTTATGGCTTTGAACAGTGTAAGAAACAGTTTGAAACAGAAATATGTACAACTGATGAACTTATAAGCATATATAAGTGTATAAAGTTTTGTTGAAATGTCATACCTTAAGAGAAAGAATAAGTGAAATAATTTATGATAAAATGGAATAAAAACTTTGATTATAATATACAAATGAATTAATGGAAAAATATGCAGTTGAAAGGATTGAAATTTGCGCTACATTCTAGTCTTAAAGACAATGTTTATAAAATGATGTACTGTTGGTATTGTTCAGCAGAAAGACTGTCTAGAATGTATAAAGATATCTCAAATCTATACTGGAAATGTGAACTTTATGAAGGGGCACATTATGTCTGGTGGACTTGTAAGAAAGTGAAAACATTTGGAAATAAATATGTGCATTAATTCAGATAGTTTCAAACAAGCTATTAAACTTGTATACCACCCCATCTCACTAAAGATGACTCTAGGTGTCTTATATTCAACTAAAATGCATTATAAAATATTAAAACAATAAGTACCATAAATTTAAACTTGATTAAAATACGACTAATCAGGATGGAGAGGGAGGAAGCAAAATGCACAGAAGGTAGAGGTGGGGTGTTATCTACTCCAAACTGCCATACCCAGGCCCCAGGTTAGTTGGCACAGCCATGTCTTCAAGGCCTTTTGGAAGTCCAAAAGTGTGAATATGGATCTCACCTCAGGGGGCATGATATTCCAGGGTGGGGGCCATGGCAGAAAGGGCTTTTCTTCCTGACCTGCCAGCTGAAATTCCTTGGCTGATGGGGCCCGCAATGTGCCCCTTCTGCCAGCATGACTGGGGCAGACTAATCCCATCAGGGTGAGCCAGTTTCTCAGATAGATGGTTCCATTGCAGGCAGTGCTTTAAAGGTGATAACCAACACCTTGAATTGGACCCAGAAGCAAACTGGCAGTCAATGTAATTTGCGGAACAGCGGTGTAATATGGGCCACCCTGGAGGCCCCAAGAACTGCCCACCCAGCTGTGTTCCAGATACTATTCAAGGGTAACCCCATGCAGAGCACATTGCAGTAGTACAACCATGAGATGATCAGGGCTTGAGTGACTGAGCGCAGGGACTCCCAATCCGGGAAAGGGCATAACTGGTGCACAAAGTTGTGCAAAGGCTCTTCTTGCCATGATTGCCACCTGCTCATCAAGCAGGAGAACCCCCAGATTGTCAACCAGATCTGTCTGAGGTAATGCAACCCCAATCAGGCTACAGATTTAAAGTCCAGAATGGGAAGCTCTACACACCCAAAGCCACTCAGCCTGTGCTTCAGCGGAAGTTTGTTGTCCCCCATTCATTCCCAGAGACTCCAGGCACTGCAAAAGGCAAGCAACATCATTTGTGTCAGCATACCGATGATACCTCATCACATGGTAGCGAATAATCTTGCCCAGCAGCTTCACATAGATGTTAAAAAGTGGAGAGAACAGAGTTTTATAGCACATCACAAAGGAGCAACTGTGGACTGAACCTCTAACTCCCTATCAAACCAATTAGGACCAGCCTTGGAGAAAGGAACCAAACCAGCTCAAGACTCTTCCCCCAGCCCCAAACACTTCAGCCAGCCCAAAAGGATACCATGTTCAATTATATTGAAAGCTTCTGAAAGGTCAATAAAAGCAAGGATGGATGCTTTACCCTCAGCCCGCTCTCTTCAATAAATTATCCACAAGTGCAACCAATGCTGGTCTGCCCTGTAACTATGACTGAAACCAAAGTGGCATAGATCTAAATCAGGTTTGTCAAACTCCTGGCCCATAGGCCGGATGCGTCACGCGCTGGTCACAGCCACACCCGGTTTAGCAAAGGGGGAAAAAGTCCCGATATGTCACGTGACATCGCTGTGACATGAGTTTGACACCCCGATCTAGATAATTTGTTTCAATCAGGATCCTCTGAAACTGCTAAGCAACTATCTTGTTTAGTTGACTGAACATAAATTGTCCAGACATGTGGGATCAAAGTATTTTTTTTAAGGAGGGTGAACCAGGGCCTCCTCAAAAGATCCTGGAAGTATCCCCTCCCACAGTGATAAATTTTATCACTGACTGAATCCACCTGGCTATCACCTTTGTGGACGCTTTTCACATAGAACTGTTCCCAGATAACCATGTAAGACCTTTTTTGAGGCATCACGCATGAACCTGCACCACACATGGGTTCCAACTGGGAATGAATCTGAGCAACTTTGTTCATCAGGTGTTTCACAAATTTCTCTGCACAACCCTGAAGATGCCAGAGGGACCCATGTAATCCTAAACAGAGCTACCAGGTGACACTCTACTGATGTAATAACAGAAGGAAATAATGGTGTTTTGCTGGTGTTACTACCACAAGGTAGGCCTTAATATTAGCTTTAAGTTGTGGTTGGTTAGCTTCATCCCTCGTTTTCCTCCAGTGATACTTTAGATATCTCTTAATCCTTTTCAGAACCTACAGCTCCTCTGTGACCCATGGGGATTGTTGGGAGCAATGAGTCAAGAGAGGCCACACAGGCACAATTCTATCCAAAGCTTCAGTCACCTTTTTGTTCCAGGACATGATCAAGAGCTTTGGCAGGACCATGCAGCAAAGTCCCGGAATATTATTATTATTATCCCCCAGTTCCAACCCATTCAGGTCCATTAGTCGCCAGGGACAGACCACTCAAATAGGTCTGGTGGCTCTGTGGATGGGGTAAGCATAAGAGAATCTCAGGGACAGCAGGGCATAACTGGAGGAATAACTCTCACCAATTCACGTTGCCATTGACCTAAAAAGAAGATTATATCTGGTATGTGACTACTGTCCTGGGTTGGACTTGAAATAATCTGAGATAGGACCAGGCCATGAACTCCTGAACTGCTTCCAAGTATTGATGGCATGTTCTGGCCCCCTGAGCTTATTCCCAGCACCTGGACAGCATACACTCAGAGACTCTGGGGTTTGGCTACTGTTGGTGAATGCTAGGTCAGCCAAAAATAAAGATCTCCGTATCCAAGTTCTTATTGGCAAGGAGCAAGTCAGCCTGGCATGCATCACCAAGATCTGGCTGACTCTAGAAAAGGGGGTTCCCCTCTGCTTTTTCAGCCAGTTTGGCACAGCTAAGGCCCCAGGCTGGGATGGTGATTATATGCTCAATATTATCCATAACAGAGGAATGTTCAGTGAAGATTTGCAGAGATGGTTAAATTGACTTCCTTGATCAAAGAAATGGCAACGTCTACATTTATGGCTGACTAGAAATCCTTTATAAACTTTTTGCATGAAACAGAAAAAATGTACTTGTGATTTGTGATTTTGATAATTAGAAAAAATAGATTATAAAAAATGTGATTTTTTTAACCATAGAGTAAGAGATATTTTTGTAATCATACATAAATTTGCCGCAACAAAAATTGGAAATTTCTATTTCTTTTTTCTGCACTTGTGTTTTTTTTCTGTTTTTTCTTTGTTTTCTTTTTCTGTATTAGTTTTTGCTATTTTTTATCTTCTCTTTAAATCTTTTAATAAAATTAATGCAAAAGCAGTGTAACTCTTCAACAACATTTACAGTACCTAATGGCTGCATCCTGGCAGCCACTACCAGAGAGTCAAAGATATAAAAAAGTTTGCTGCCATCTAGTGATTGGTAGATTGCTAGATCAACAAATTAATCATTTTTGAACAATTTTGTGAATGGATGAAAGAAAATTCCAGAAGCAAGCACCTCTTTCAGGCATAGGGATTTTTTTGTTGTTGAATTCTGGCTCCAAGATCATTTGAACAGTAGCTGCAACTGAGCAACATGAAGCCATAGCACCACTACTTTGCAATAAAAAGGGATGGATTCTTTATTACAAACTACTGGTTGTTGCTTGGTTAACAGTTAATAGGAAAAAACATTGACTGGACGGAGCATTTCATTTTACAATACCACTCAGGTACACATTCTGTATGGGAATAGGTGGTGACTTTTCTCGCAGTTCATGATATTCAAATTTCAGTTACGAAAAGCCGCCAATCACTGCTCTTATAATGTCACGGAAAGGAGTTGAATCGATAGCAGCACATCATGGGCCTTTTCCAGATGGGTATTAATGGGGAGTTTGGGGTCCAGAGTGACTTATGCCATTATGATTTCCTCCCAGCTCCAGGTATGAATGTGTGGCAAAATTGCTTTATGGATGAAGACTACACAGAAAATCACAAATCTTTTCATGTTGATTGTGTGCATATCATGTTCTTCTAAGTTCCCCAGAATTAATTGCCAGAGACAACAGCTGTTCATACTGAATAGACATTTTCCAGTTATAATAATTTCCTTTCTATTATCCTGTTGTGTATATTCTCAACAGACCAGCACAAATATGAATGCTTTCTCATTTAAAGCTAATACTAGTATCAGACAGGAATTTACAAAGAAAAGATCAGGCAACCAGATCAATTGGATGCTGTTCAGCAAATACACACACACACACAGAGCTTGCTGACGAGATGGGGAACAAAACTAAAAATTTTATTGTGATTGCGGGTCTATCAAAAAGACCTAAGCATAATTAATAAAGATTAGAATCCTGTAATTTCATAATACATTTTAATGACATTTTAATGACATTTTAAACACATTTCAACATAAGCACCAAACAAAGGGTTAAAAAAGATCTGGTCTCTGATTTACCAGCTATGAACCTTATGCTTCAAACTTTGGCAGAAATAGACATGCACTCTGTGACAGATTTGATGAACAAAATGAAGGATTAGAAAATGAATTAACGTGGTTTATTTAGCATAAACCAGGATTTGTATTCCCTGTAATTTGTTGAGCAAAACAGATAGAGAAGTAAAATAATCATCTCTTGTTTTATCAGTTTTGGGTTTGTTTTTTGTCCATTTGGTTTTTCTTTCAGTACCCAGATTTCAAAAGGAGTAAAACAAAAAAAAATAAAAAAGAACCAGAACTAAAACATGAATAAGTCACAATTCAGGATTCAGACACAATACAAAGCCATAAATAGAATAAGTCAGGCTTAGTGAACCAAATCCAAATTTTATTGTTTTTAAAAATGTATGAATTTTGAAGGAAAATAGGTAAACAAATCAGTGTTTAGTATGTGGTAACCAGAAAAGCAAATGAGTGGGGAAACAAAAAGCAAAGAAATTGAGACATTCAGCCTACACTTCAAGCACTCAGTTATGTAACAGTCTGGATTGGTAGACACAGAGGGAGAGACACAAATGAAAAAGTAAAACACTTACCACTACCTACCAGTTAGTACTCTGCTTATCACCAGTGTTCAAGGAAATGCAACACGAAATTTGTTCACATATACAGAAGAGATGCTGTTATACAAAGAGCCCTAGTTACAGCAGTATAGCCGGAATCAAATGGTTAACGCAGTGTACACTCATGTCTAATCTTTTGCAAGCATTTCTGATGAATGAATCTTTTGTTACGTAAACAAAGATTCCTTTAGCATTGAAAAGTTTCAAGTCCTTGCCTCATTGTGCTCCTATATTCTGTGGGAGCAATTAAAGCATGCAGATAAGCCAGAGTACTTTACAATGATGCAGACTTCTCTTTTTAAAACTAAATTAGTTATACAATATGCAGTGCAAGATACTTGACAAAAGTTCTCAGACTGCACAGTGTCAGGGTAATCAGCTTTTTTCCTCTTAGGGTGGGAACCACAGCCGTATTGTTGGACTCAACCACAGCCATGATTTGATTACCAACAACAGAAAAATGTGGAACAGTCACATATAATTGATCCCAGCAGTTGGTAGGAAAAACAAAAACAGCTATTATTTTAATGTTCTCAGACAAATTACAGACAAATCTGTATTTGTATGTTAATTGCAAAGTTGGATCTTCGGAGTAGTTTATACATAAAGGAATCAACTCGTTGGCTATAATCTGTTACTGCATTAAAACTTATAAACACCCACCAAATTTTTGATAAGTCATTACGAATTATGTATTATATTCAATAAGCCAAAATTTCACATTTTGTCATTAGGTTTTATAGCTATGACTGCAAACCTGTGGAATCTTACACGAGAGTGATTTGCACTGAACTCAGTGGGAATATATCAAGCAGGAGATAGAAGAAAAACAGGTGTAAATAGTTTCTTAAACTTACTATAAATCGTTCCAAAAGGTTCCTATAATTTGAACTATCTAGATACATTTTTAAATGTGAAATCTAATTGTTTTTACTAATTTGACTAAATGTTTCACCCTGAGCCAAAACAAAATCAAAATACAAACAAAATCCTCACATATTTATATGATTCTTTTTAAGTCTTCCAAATATTTCTATCACAATTTCTACCTTGCACTAACCAGGAATTTCAAGTAATCTTGTCTATTGTAATTTTATCCTTTTAGTATAAAGCTTTTCCTTTGTAATTAAGAGCTTCTTTTGATTCATTCAAAGTTAATGAAAATACTGTTCCTATGTCACATTAGTGCCAGCTGTGGGGAGATATTCCTACTTTAAAATATTTTAAAATAAAGTATTTAAAATACTTTATTTCACACCAGAGAAAACTAGAAAATACAGCAGAATTTGCTGGTATATCTCAAATGATAAATAAGTCAGAAAATATTTCTGATTTTCAGTTCTTGCATAATAGTGTAATGATTGGTTCTATTGGTTCTACGTTATACTGCTGAAATAAATAACATAAACAAAACCCAAAACAAATAACTCAGAGTGGATTTATATGTAGAAAGCAAGAAAAAGTTAGAGCACATGGTTTGGTCTTATTTCTGAACTCAGATGTCATTAATTAATGTTATGTTTTTGCATAAGCTTCTGGTTACTGCACACTACAATTTAATAAAAATAATTTTAAAAAGATTTTCGAAACCTGAGGTCTGTCTGTCTTTGATATAAAAGAACTCATGAATTAGCTTCCCTACTTCTTCAACGCTGAAGCCTCTCTTTCTAACTGAAAGCTGATTTTCCAACAGAATGTAAGACATGACATTAAAAATGTGGAATTTGGGGAGGGGGAAGGTGTAATTATTGGAAACTGCAGGATCCCCCAATTATGAAAAATAAATTCTTTCAGGCATGCAAGCAACAATCCAGAGTTAAAAACTAAAACAGAATAAAAGTGTAGTGTTTAAACTTATTATATGGTCTGCTTATAACTAAAATAAAATGGGAAGAAATTATCTCCTGGGTGTACTCAAATCGGGAATGCAGAAGTTGGTAAGTTTTCTCTATGGTCATTGTCTAGAAGGAAGTTAAGACTTAATTTCCCACTTTCAAAAATCTCTTGGACCGCACCCGTTTTCAAAAATTATATAATTGTTTGTCTGAGAAATTATAGAATTTTAATCCTTTTGTTTTTAGTGAAAAGCTGTACAAGTGTTTTCCATACAAAAAGGTACTCTCGTCTTAATTTTTTAATTAGAAAGACACCATACTGAAGGAAACAGAATGGGAAAGAGAATAAAAATTTAAATTTAATGCAATAATTCTTAAAATATTTTTTTCAATAATAATAAGTTAAATACATTTTATTTTATAAAATCGTGACAGGCATTTCCTATATTATTGATATATGGAGTATATTTCTGCTTATTTTGTTGTAGACTTTTTCCCAGTACTGAATTAAAGGGCTGCCTGACTATTCTTGTGTCACCAAAACCATGCCAGTATAACTTGTATTGTCCCCACTGCCGAACTCTTATCCTGTCTCTTCTGTGCCTGTTCTGAATCACTGCTGACTGATATTGTGCCACACATTGTAGGAAAGTTTATTGCTTTTTTCTTCTTGCTCCAATACCGGTTCCATCATCTGTTAATGAGGAAAACATCCCAAAAACAGCAGGAGTACTGGAGTGGGCCTGGTTTCTCTCATTTGGTTTATCTATGTCTCCTCCCTCCTCTCACATCTCCTTTAGCATCTCCCAAGCCAAAATAATGTAAACTATGCAAAGATATGGCAAGACAATAGGGCAGAAGTATCCCCAGAAAGAACAGTTAAGTCCTGCCTTGATTGTGCACTAAGTCCTAAGAAGCTGGAGAATTGAAATTGACTAGCTATTGGTGAAGAATCAGAAAGTGAAATTGGAAATTCAGTAACAAAAGTCTGATTCAGCATCCCACCTTATTTTCTGGAAGTTGAAATGAGTAGAACTGCTCTATTTTAAGGTAAAGGTACAGTTTAGAAAACAATTACAGTGGAATACCCCATATAAATTTCTTCGCCCCCCTCACAGATAAAATGGTAAGTGTATCCTCCTTTCTTGGAAGCCAGGAAATAGTTTGCTTTCAAAAGCAATGGAAGCAGGCAATAGATATGAAAGAACTTGAAAAACAAAATACAAATACTGAAAAAGAAGTTGGTATGAAGGCATTCCCACCATTTCCAGAATTTGGCAAAGTACATCTCTAATTGAATCCACAGCAAGTCAGCAAGTCTCACTTACAAGTAACATATAACAATGTGCTAGATTTTACACACTTTAAAGCCATTGTGAGCTGGTATCCTCTTAAGAGGAAACAACTACTTTAAATCTGGTATACCTGACAATAACTAAGAGAAAAAAATGGCATTGTCAGAGCATAATTGTGTTGTGGTAGAGTGCAAGTGAGGTCATGGCAAGTCATCCACAACACTGTTAAAAAATAATACATCTTGACACTTTTCAAAAAATCTTCACAGTTTCATTTGCACCTACACCTTCAGAAAAGAATAAAATCTTCAGCTAAATTTATAATTCCAGAGATTTTTCCATTTGGTAATAGGATGCCCAATCAATAGTACCAGAGACTCTTTACATGATACAGAGTTCCACAGAAGCTTCTTAAAAAGACTGACAATCAAAATTTAAAAATAGGATGCATAGGGTGGGTAAAGGCTGCTTCAAAGTACACATATGCAAAACAATTCTTTCCAATACTATGATCTACAATATAACCTAAAAGCAAATGCTTTTATTTTTAATAAAAAATTAATAAGAAATTGAAGAATCTGGTTAATCATAAATCTAATCCAGTACAGGATTAAGTTGAGTTATTATTTCTAATTCTATATTTGCTAATCAGTACATCTCTTTAAGAGAGCCAGTTTAGTGGTTAAGGCATCAGTCTACAAACAGAATGTGAATTCTGGTCCTATCTTTGGTATAAAACCAACTGAGTGGGCCAGTCACTTTCTCTGAGCCCTAAGAGTCAAACAACAGCAAATAATTCCCAAAAAAAATATTTGCCATGAAAACTGCAGGGACTTGTCCACAGAGTCACCAGGAATCAAAGCTAACTTGAAGATCCACATACATATATATTTCTTAAACCAGTTCAAACCTTATCATCTAGCTTCTTATCCAATTACTTTATGAATGATAGTTCTTATATTATTAATAGACTAGGCAGTAGCCAGGAACATGCAGAGCAGTATTTCTTAAGTACGTTCCATAACACATCAGTGTTCTGCAAACAGCTTGCAGGAATGTCATGTGAAAGTAATTGTGTACCTGGCCCGACTCTGCTGCTACTTGTTATTGTACATGTAGAGTTGTACAAATCTTTATCAAAGCAATTGGATTATCACCCCAATCAGCACTGTAGCACCTAAAGCAATACTACTCTGCTGTGATGTAAACTTCTCTACCTGTGCAGAAGTCTCATTGAGCCTAGGTGGCGCAGTGGTTAGAGTGTTGAACTGCAGGCCACTTCTGCTGATTCAATCTAGCGGTTCAAA
>JANHFL010001573.1:22669-37538 GCA_032468155.1 Oxyrhabdium leporinum | reverse complement strand
CGCCCCGAGTCTTCGGAATGGGGCGGTATATAAATGTAAAAATAAAATAAAATAAAATAAAATAAAAACTTTTATTTTCACTGGAACTAGTCTAGTTTGGGTCAGAATCTTTATCCATACTATTTTTGCTCCAAGTCTGATACATATACACTTATGTCCTTACAGAGGGTGGGAAGAAAAATGGAATCAGAAAATGAAAGATAAAGATAAAGATCACATAAAGAGAAACTAAACATAAGTACACTATAAACTTGCCCTGGATACAATTGATGGAGAGCATCTATAGCATTAACCATAGTTTATTCTAAGTTCCAGATTTGTGCACATTGAATACTAATATGCTTTACGTCCCTTTAAAAATACTATAATTTATTACAAAGATAATATAAAGTCTCTGGGTTAAAGGGACTCAAGAAGATCAATCACTGAATGAGCAAATATCTGTATTTGTTATTAACCAGAAAAATGGTAATCAAATAACTTCAAATTAAAAGGCAATGTGACAAAAGGAGTAAAAAAATAATGGCACACAAACACCAGTTAACATTTATAGTCAAACATATATATTCAGCCTGTATGTCATTTAATAATTTAACAGTGTTTCTCCAATATATACATCTCAAACTGTTCTTCATATTGCTGCCAAAAGATTAAAACAAACAAAACCTATGAGCAAAGTTTTTGGTTTTCTCTTAATCAATTGAATCATGAGTTTCTGAGAGATACACAGCATATAAATTTAATGAACTATTATTATCATGTAACTATAGTTCAATAAACCATGCTTAAGCAAATAAAGATATGAACGTCAGCTTTTTCCTCATGGAAAACCTTACATTTTCTGTTTTTTCCAGTCAGAAGATTTTATATTTGTAGAGTCAAAGTGGACTGTCAGTTAATATATATAATTTACAGAACAGCTCAGAAGGCAAGAGTCAGTTTGGTCTAGGTAAAATAAGGTTAAGTTATCAGACTACAAAGGAGGAAACTATGAGTTCTAGTCCTGCCTTAGGCATGAAAAACAGCTGAGTAACTCAGTCAGTTACTCTCTCTCAGCCCAATCTACCTCACAGGGTTCTTGTTGTGGGAAAAATAGGAGAAAGAAGGAGTATTAGGTGTGTTCATTGCCTTGAGTTATGTACAAAAAAATAAAGATGAGCTAAAAATGAATATGTTTGCATCTAAAAGCAATAAATGATTTGTCTATCTGCTCCTATATTATAGGCCTGTGACTTGATACACCCAAACTTTTAAAGTCAATTATGTTAAACATTAAAGATGAATGCTAGTTAACTAGTCTCCAACCTCCTAACAAACTAACAAATTGCCAGATTTTTGATAATTCGCCACTGGAGCAAGACTAAGAGGACTTTCCCAGATTATACTAATTTAAGAAGCAACCTACTTGAGGCAGAAGAGGCAGAAATGCAAATTGAGAAATAGTACATTACATTACTAGGTAAGAACTGCAAGAAATGGATTTCAATATATGATCCAGAGTTCCATCTGAAATTTGCTGCATGCTGCATACTGCATTAGTGAAGTGCAAAACTCATTGCACATGAAAAAATGTATGCAGTGTTCAAATGCATAGATCTCTAACAGCAATTTAGAATGATAAAGTTCAAAAATTACCGATTATACAAACTGTCTCTCTTGTAAGCTTTATGAATCTTAAGTAGACACCAACCATCAAAGATCTGTAAACTCAGTCTTATACTTTATTATATTTTATTCACAAGTCCTGACACTGAAAAACTAACTCAGAATAAATTTTCATTCAGTTTTCTTCTTACTAAAAATAAACTAGGAGTGACTTATTTTTAGTTTCTACTGAAACAAGAAGAGCAGACAAACAAATAAAAAATGACTAGAGTTATCTTTCAGGTAACTAACTAACATAATTAACATTTAATTAAGTATAATACAAATTTAAGTATAATGCAAATATTTTTAAAAATGTTTTACATGAAAAACAACTTCTATGAATCTAAAATAAACATAATTCCTGTCAATGCGGGAAAGAACACCACCCTAAGTATCTCTATTCATTTCCAGAATCTTCCATATTTTAGATTAATCTAGGTATAATGGGAACTGGGAGTATATTTTCTTAAATCTAAAGTTGGCAGTAGTTTTGATATATCAAATGAGATCAGGCAGGTAAACAATGCTAGCAAACTCTTAAATGAATGTATGCATACAAAAATGATGCAGTATTCTCTGAAATATATATGTCTTCCAGTTTCATGTACCGAAAAAGACAATACAGAATGAAAATAATTAACTGGTAATTCCAAACATGCATCAATTTGCATAATTGTTTAACCAAAAGCATACAATTTGATTAACAATTTTTTCATATGACAGATACATTTTGATAAGAAGTGTTAATATATGATGCAAGTATAAATATATATTGTTCTACAGTTTTTTACAGAATTTGATAGATAGCACATTTTATGGTACCCTTATGCAGAGAGAGAAAGGGTGGGGGGGAGAGAGAGAGAGAAAGACCTGCTAAAGCCATGTGGTTCCTATTAGAATCCTAATAGTATTTTGCAAGGCTCTGCTCACTGCAGCAGACAAATTCATTTTAGATAATTTAATGGATGGTACTGGAAACCAAATTCATTAACTCTCAAATCACATAGCTAGACATTACCTTTATCCATGACACAGCTTATCAGTCTAAGAAAAAAGCCAAAAAGAAAGTAAGACAACAGAAGGGTAGGTTCAGCTCATAATTTAGATATAAAACAGAATCTAATTAAGAGACAATACAAATGTATGTACAAATAAAATGAATTGTACATATAAAATATTTGCAAAGATAAAAATTAAAAGAGCAGCCCCCTAAAAAGTTCAATGCTGAATTTTTAAAATAAATAAATAAATAAAAGACTAAATGACACTGCATTAATAAATAACCTTTGAGTCTTTATTGTGCTAAACCTTTTAGCACCATCACTGAAATCTTTTTAGTTTCCTTTGCTGATACTGCAGCTCAAGCTACTTGCTAAATGACATCCCTGTCATTCTTCACATTATTTACTGATGACTGAATCCAGGCTGAGATGGAACTACTCTTACTCCCTTGTATTATAAATGCATGATAAAATACATTTCAGGAGAAGAAAATAACATGTACTCCTTTGCATTTTCCCAGTATTCAGCAGTGTAGAACTGACTTTGAATGCTTCTTCCAATTTTCATACAAAATCAGTCTTGAAATACTCAAACTTCAGCACTATTTTGTTCTACACAGTGGAAATTGCATTCTGTATCACTCAGTAACACGCCGTGGAATGTATCTCTGCATTATCACACAGAGCTTATGACGATTAAATGCTGTATTTTCCTTCCTTCCTTCCTCCCTTCTTTCCTCCCTCCCTCCCAGAGTTATTGGTTGAAACTGTACTCTCTGGCAAAACTGTATCACCTTCAAAATATGGTTTTTATATCTCAATAACATTTAAATATTATGTAACATTTCATATTTGACAGACGGGCTATCAATATTTTGTTTGCTGAGAGAAATGAACTAGAATGTTATCTCTTTGCTTGCAAGGAGAAAGCAGTAGTAATATGAATTATACATGTTTACTGATGAGGTTAATGGAACTTTTCATATGTCATCACTTAATGTGATACGGTGTAAGTAGTATGACAAAATATATACCTGGATCCTCTTCTGTATTTTGCATGATCTCTGAGCTAGGCAGCAAATGTGCATGAATGTTATATAGATAATGATGTCATTTAGAAGGAGGATGCAGCAATTGCTGTGTGGTATGCTGTATGAAATTCTGTACCTGTATATAGTACATCAGTCTCTGCAGAAAAATAAGTAATACTAAAAAAAACCAGGCAACATGTCGCCTAGCGATCTTGGGACATGTTCTGTATTGTAGTAATGCAGATAAGCTTGTATGATGATGGGGTGTTCCTGTGCACATGACATTTGCAGGTTTTACCAGGGTAAAACCTGGAGTTCAGTCTCTCCTTAGGATATGCTAATATGAAGGCTAGAAAGCTCTTTTGATATGACTGAAAGGCAGAGCATTAATTATTATGACATGTAGTGGCAGAAGACGATGCTGAGAGGAATGTAAAGGAATTTGATATAAGCAGGGAGCTGAAACAGAAGGTGATCGTCTGGCAGTGGGTCTGTGACAGAGTGCAACAGCACAAGGGAATCAGTGGTGACAACAAGCTTGTCTGATGACAACCTTGCGCGGTGAAGCAATCGGTTCCTTTGCACTTGCGCGCACCAACCTGACTCGGTCGTTTCCATTCCCCAGCGCAGCTGATGAAATGGACCTTTTTAAAATTAGCGTTGGAGTTGCCACCAGACCTGGTCTTGTCCCAACCGCGCCTCCTCGCAACCCAAATCCCCACCGACCGCAAGGTAGCTTCTTCCCAGATGTAAACACAAGCGGAATCCCGGAATGGGAAAGCGCGCGTGTTTACGCGGGTTTGTGTATGCCAGTGGGTAAAAGGGTGGGTGATTGCAGCGCCTGCCACCCTCTACCTCCGCGGGATCCACAGAGCGCACCCACCTGCCGAAGGCGTGTCTGGCTGGATTGGGGCGATGTCCCGCCTCCAGGAGGGCCAGGGGAGGAGGGGGAAGCCATCTTCCGTCCCTGGGCTGTCTCCGATCCGTCACTCCGCTCGTCTCTCCAGTCTTACGAAAGTATCGCCTGCTGGCAAGTGCCGCCAACCACCGTCTTCTACTACTAGTCCCTAAAACAGCGCGGAGCTGCTTTTGCCGGGCTTCTCTCTCCCTCTCAGTCTCTCTCACCTTCCTCAGTGACCCGTCGCCCTTCTTCTTTCCAGCCTCGGGCAAAAAAGACTTGGCACAGCCGGCCAGAAAGCACGCCCGAATTCCTCACAGCTGCCCGCCTCCGCCTGCGAGGCAGTGGGCGGGGGGGGGGAGCGCGGGAAGGGCACGCGACTGGTCAGGGAATGACCTTTCCCGGGAAAGTCGGAGGCGCAGCAGCCGCCGCAGCTGCTGCTGCTTCCCTGCGCTCTGGCGGCGGACGCCGTGGCGCTCCTCAGCGCCTGTGCTCAATCTGTTCCTCCGCGTCTTGGTGCAGCAGCAACAGTAGCAGCAGCAGCAGCAACAGCTTCATCTGCGCGCGTGCGTGTGTGTGGTTGACTGGGGAGGAGAGGAAAAGGGGAGCAGCGCTGGGAGCACCGTAGCGCTCTTTTCTCTCTCTCTCTCTCTCTCTCCCTGGCGACGCGCGCGCCCGCGCCCTCACACTTACGCTGAGCGAGAGGGAAAAGCTGGCTCGAAGAAAAGGGGAGGCTGCGTTCGCGATGAGGTCATGGACAGCGCCTTGAAATACGGCCGGTGGCTGGTGCCGTGCCTTTACCGGCTGGCTAAAAACGAGGAGGAGGGGGCGGGGGCGGGGCCGTGGAAACGGATATTAAGAATCCACCCATCCCAGCCCCGAAAATAACGCCAAACGCCCGTAGCGGCGTTTCTTCTCAACGACTTGCAGGATTGTGGCCATTCGGGGCTCGCCACAAAGCCGACAAAGGTGTGGTCGCCCAGGCTTAAGGTTTGGCTTCTGTCCTGGGCAGGAAAGCGAAAGAAAAGGAGGGGAGGGGTTGGCAGAGCAAGCCTATTCAGGTCACCTTAGTGGTTCCCAGGTCCTAGATTCTAGGCTAAGGCGACCTTTTCACTTGTCACTGTGGCCGAAGCTTGGTTGTGAAGCTTGGTTCAAACTCCGCTAGGGAGCCTTCCTTGGCTCTAGGATTGCACCCCAAAGCTAAGCACGTTTTACCGAGTGAAACGAAGACATCAAGACAATTTATTTGGGGCTAAGCCCCATTAGCTCCATAACCATCAGCAGGCAGGACAGGCTTGTGTGATATAATTTTTAAGCCTACTAGCAAAGTGGAACTTTCCTGATCCAGGGTAATATATCTGTCTTTAAACAGGGTTTTAAGTGCCATCTAAAAGGATGCTAAACTTCTGGCTTTTTAATTTTTTTTTATTTTGACAGCCTTTTATAGTTATTTTGATGCAACGTTTTGTTGCTATGTTAGTTTATTTCATAATCTGCCTTGTTTTCTAGAAGATCAAAATAAAAGAATGGGTCACCCAAGTCTCCCGTTAGCACAGTGGTCATCAATGGAAGCATCAAATAAATGCAATATCTGTTCTTTTGAAGCAACAGGCAGGAATCTCTAATCTTAGAGTAGTATATGTGATGATTGGATATTTTTCTATATTGGAAAAGTGCAAGATCTGTCTTTTACACTGGCCTCTGGAAATGACCGGAATATGTGATTTTTTAAAAATGGAAAACTAGCACCCTGGAAAATGGAAGAATAACAAGATTCTTCTGCACTAACTACCACATTTTCCCTGTGAGCCTTGATTTTCAGATTCTTCGAAAAGGTTTCTTTTTTCTCCATCCTGTCCTCTGTGGCAAAGCTGATGAGAACACAAAGAAGAAACATTTTAATGGCTGTTCCTGCCAAAAGATAGAAACCTGGCTCCATATTTGAGGGCTTTCTGCCAGCAAGCCAGGACATTTTATGTCCAGACAAGTAGAGAGATGTAAAAAAAAAAAAAAAGGATCAATCATTAGATGATACAATCTGCATGACTGCTTTTTCCTCAAAAGTTATTGATACACTGAAATGGAAATTTTAATATATTTGCTTTAATATAGGGATATTGTCTTATAAATAAGTAGATGGGTATTGACTCAAATGTATTGTCTCATTTTTCTGATTTAAATAAAAAGCACCTCCAATTAAATCTGTTTAAAATTGAAACCTTAAAAGTGTAAAAAGGAAGGCAAGCAAGAGCAAAGTGTTGGCTCTGCTTGGTTCAGCAAAAAAGGGTTCCCAGAATTACTTGGATCAAGATATTTTTAAAGATCACATCTTGTTTCTAAAAAAATCAATAGTCATTATAGTGCTTTTGGTTATATTGGGATGTAAATGGCTTCAGTTCCACAGACAGCTCACTTGATTCTTTTCTCTCTCTTATATTTCTCATTCAGAGCATATGTATATATCACCCATCTATTGATAGATGTGCATATCTGTCAGTTTTCTTTATATTTTGGGCAAACAATTTGACCATTAATATATACTTTTTGAAATAGTTTAAAATACTTGATTTAAACAACAGATCTTCTCAGGATCACATCATTCAAAGCCTAAATCTTTGTCATCTAGTTATTTGTGTTTCCATAGGAATTAAATGCTATTATCCATTTATATTTTTTTGTCTGCATTACCCCTTAGTACTCCATGTCATTTTTCTGGCTCCATCTATCCAGGAAGAAGTTTGCATGAAAAATCATGACTTCCCTGACTTCCCTGAAATAGCAAGGTGCCAGTTCAGAATCAAGCTTAGCAGAAATATTTTCCCTAACTAATCAGTTTTTATCATAACCCAGAGATCTGGAATCTAGAGTTCTCTTGATTCTTCCAAGAAAAACCTCCTGATTTGGCATGCAGTCACCTTCAAGACTTTCACATTATAGTTAGGTAATTGGGACTGGAATTTCCATCACTAAACAATGCAGTCATGAAGGGCAATGTCACATGACCATACCACTTAGTGACAGCAGTTCTTGCAGTCTCCAATTACTGTCATTAAGAAAATCACCAAGGATCATTAAGCAAAGACCTCACAATTGAATTTTGACTTTCTGACAGCTTCCCCATTGACTTTGCTTGTGGGCAACTGGCAGGAGAAATCACAATTGTGATTACAGGATACTGCAACAGATGGAAATGTAGGCTGGCTGCCCAAATCACATTTGCGTGACCCTGTGGTGGTCCCTGCAGCTACTGGAACTGTGATGTCCAGTTGTAAGTACACCTCAATTACAAGTTGAAGTGGTCACTAAACTAATGGTCATTAAATGAATATCTGTATATCCAAAAGTGGCTGCAAAAGAAAATATATCTGGCAGGATAAGCAATCTATGTGTGGTATAGTGTATGGTTTTTAATGGCCTGAAATGGCTGCTGTCGTACTGCTGTAAGCCAGCAAAAGGTGAAAGAAAAGAAAGGAAACTCAATTTTGTGACCACCAGCTGAAGGAGAGGAGGCCCTTTTGGGGGAGGAGCTGAAATATTCTAGTTTAGAGTCCATTTGGGGAGGAAATGTTTAAGGTAAAACCCTTCAGTGTATATCTACCTTTCCTAAGGAAAGACAGGCAGTCTAAAATTAGATCCTCGTAAATTAGTGATCAACAATAAACGTGTCTGACCCATTCTTGAAACTTCTGGTTGTTTGCACTTGACAATTCTAAACTTGAAGAACAGGTGTATTTGAATACTTGAAGTACAAGTTCAGTCCAATAAGCTGAACTGGCTGCTAGTGAGGACTGTTGTGGGGCAGATGTAGACCATGTCCCATGCTGCCAGTCTAATCCAAAATTAGAAGAAGAGAGAAAATAAGGACTATAAAAATTGTTTTAGGAGGGAGTGGTTAGGGACAAGTTGGCAAGTAAGATTGACATGCATGTGTGGAACATTTGTTGGTTCCCAGATTGTAAAGAGAGAAGAAAACTCAACACATGGCTTCCTTGGAGTAAGAGATGCAAAGTCCCAGAGACATCTTCATTCAAGACCCAAGATGGGAAGAAGAGAAATGGCTTGCTAGAGATAGCTCGAGTTGTTGTTGAAGTCCTAGTCTCTGGGAAATGACAGAGCAAAAGACTCCTGAGAGAGATTTGTCTCCCAACGGAAGAATAGCAGATAATGATCAGCTGAGAGGATCAATGGATAGATGAGCAGTACTGAGCACACATGTTTAAATCCAGCATATTCTTTGCTTTTATTCTGTTGATAATTCCAGAAAACTGGGAGAGAAAAATGAAGTAAAAGGGGTAGGACATTAAGCATTTGCAAGAGTAAGAGGAGAATAATCTCCAAATACTGTATCAGCTGGAGGTTTCACTGCATGAGCACTGAATAAAATATTGCTGGATACATTGGCGCCACCTGTACTGGGTGAATTAAAACTCTGATAGGCATATGCAGTAATTTTGCCATTAACAGTCTGTGGAGTAACCATTCAGTCCTTCAATGCAAGATCCAACAGCCTATTTTCCAAAGCATTTTAAATTTGTCTATTTTTCCCAGTAAGTTATAATTTTCTTGGTTTTTGTTTCCAGTAAAGGTTAATTGTTATAATGTATTCTATTGTACTTGTATTGCACATTACTCGGTATCCAGCAAGATGAAGAACAGACTAGTAAATTGTAAACAAATGAACAAGACCCAGGCGTACAGTGCTTTGTCAAATTTCTGATTATCAGGAATGTTTACCAATACTTTGATGTAAATATTATTCCAGATGCAGTATGTTTTAGCCTACTTTGGATTAGTTTAGTCTTTTTTTCCATAAGAGCAATAATTTCACACTCCAGTTGTTCCTTCTGAAGAAATGGCCTTTAGGTTTTACATAACATATATACTGTGAAATGTTACAACTATCAGTCCATAAAAATGCTTGCATCATTACTATCTGCTGCCAAGTTATTTCATGCATAAAATATATTTATATAATACAGTTAATGTTTTACTGATATTAACCATTTTTGTTCCTTCATCTTGCCTTTTCATCTTTTCAAAGGCTTTTTCAATACCAATATACAGTACAATTGTTGTTGTGCCCTTTGATTTAACTATATGTGGCAAGAACTCCTAGGTGACACTAGGTAATAACTATAGCTCTACTCAATTTGCTTCACAGAGATGTGTTTATTGGAGGAATGGTGAGATATAAATATAATAAGTGCAAATATTCTGTATAATAACATTTATGATAGAATTATATCTGCACAAGTTCCACTGAATGCAGAGGAACTTAGTTCTGAATGTCTATGTATAGAACTATGCTGTTAATATTGATTTTTTTTAAAAAAAGTCCTTCAGCAAGGCTTCCCCATTAAGAGTTAACTAGCTACAGTTCTGGGACATTGGTTTGAGAAATTTAAACGTTAAAAGGAGACAGATTCCTGTTGATTTTGAAAAATAAAGATCTATATGAAGATTAATAGCATGATCCTGAGAAGCCTTAATTAGGATGAAGTCCAACTGAGTTAGCTTCTGTAATAAGTGAGCCAATAAATATGGGTTTAGTAATGGATATTTCCTGGGCTCCCATTCTTTAAAACAGTGTTTCTCAACCTTGGCAAGTTTAAGATGTGTGGACTTCAACTCCGAGATTTCCCAGCCAGAATTCTGGGGAATTCTGAGCATTGAAGTCTATGTGGACCAGCTTATTTTGGGTCAGTCACTCACTCACACCTCATGGGGAAAACAGATGAAGAAATATTAGGGTGTGTGTGTGTTGTGTATGTGTGTGTGTGTAAATGGTAATGATACTGATTTTTATATGAGCTTATTCTGATTTAACTTCAGCTAGAAAGTCGTGGTTAGCTTAATCAATGTAAGAAATGCCCACTTCTCTGTTGTGAAGGTTATTTCTTCATGCATCTATTTATTTATACTATTTATTTAAGCTATAACTTATTAGTATGCAGATATGCTATGTATATTGCTTTATTTTCAATGTTAGGCTTATACGGTTATTTGTGAATTGTGTTATTTTGTAATACTCTTTTGATTTAACTTTTAGAAATTCAAAAAAGTAGTATAAGGAACAGAGATAAGGGGAAGAAATACTGCAGAATATTAAAATGTAAATACATTTACTATAAAATCAATTTGCATAGACCAAATAGTAAACATGAACTTTCGTTTTAACTAATGAGGCTTTTAAAATGTCTTAATTGTGGATTTTTTTAAAATAGATACAGCAAGTTCTCAGACCTATATTTTAATGAAATGGGATTTATTGCCAGATTGTTAAAAGTGGCATATGACTGCAATTTCAGCCATATCAACAAAAGCCAACCATAAGCAGAACAGCACAGTAACTACAACTTACAGGTACCTATTGCCATCTACATATATTAAATTAATTCTGAACTTACATTGAGGATTAAAAAAGGCAGAAAATAAATCAAATTTTGAAGGTACTATAAACACTATTGGGAATAAGCTGCCTTTGGTTCTGTTTTTCTGTGAATAATGAAGTAATTCACTCTTTTTGATTAAAAAAATATACCTTGCTATTTAGAAATTAATCAGGTTTCTGAGTCTAGGAATCAGTTCTTAACTAAACCACTTGATCAGAAAGTCTGTTCCTACAGGACAACTATTATTATTCCTCTCCAAATAAAAACAGCAAGTATCAAACATAATCTCTGAGTGTATGATTCCATCTCCAGGTATGATAGGGTTTGTTTTTGTGTGGTGGTTGGCTGTGGGGTGTGTTGTGGTTTGGGTGCTATGTTAGAACACGTTTTTCGGATAGCCGTTATTGAGAAAAACGTCAAGCAGCTGTTCCTCTTCTACTTTTCTTAGCATTGTGGTACTGCAGTGTGTCCTGGCCCTTCTGAAGAAGGTCTGGACACAGCTTCTTTTGTGTGTGGTGGGATGGTTGCTTGTGAAGCTGAAGATCTGGTCCATGTACATAGGTTTGCAGTAGACGTGGGTTTCCAGCTCTCCATTGTCTAGTCACCACAGTCTCTGCCTGCCTTCCCACGAGGACATGCCTGTGCCCCAACTGCTCCTGATCTGCCTGCCTGCCTGCCTGCCTGGGTAAGTAAGCCGCTGCTGCCGCTTGCTTCACTTCCCACCGGTGCTGCGTCCTTGCACGGCCTAGCTAGCTGCCCACCCTCACGGTCCCCGGAGCTTGCCTGCCGCTTGCTTCACTTCCCACTGGCACTGCGTCCCTACGCGGCCTACCTAGCTGTGCCCGCCCACTGTCCCTGGAGCTTGCCTGCTGCTTACTTCGCTTCCCACTGGCGCTGTGTCCCCCCGCGGCCTGGATAACTGCGCCCTCCCCACGGTCCTTGGAGCTTGCCTGCCGCTTACTTCACTTCCCAACGATGCTGCATCCCCCCCCAGTCACCGGAGCTTGCCTGCTGCTTGCTTCACTTCCCACCGACTTTGCGTCTCCATCCCCCACGATCCCAGGAGCTTGTCTGCCGCTTGCTTCACTTCCCACTGGTGCTACGTCCCTGCATAGCCTAGCTAGCTGCTCCCCCATGGTCCCCGGAGGTTCCCTTCCCTACTCCATTCTGCACGTGGCCCCGCCATGTTTACCTGCCTTCTTTGTGGGAAGGGAAGCAGCTTCTTCCCTTCTTCTTTTTGTGGGCAGAAGAGTTTTCCTCACCCACGCCGCCCAGATACCCTTGTTTTCCCGAAATTCCCCAAGCATTTCTTTGCCTACCTTATTTCCAGTTCCATTGCGTTTCTTTCTCCTTCTCACCATCGTGTTCAGGGAAACAAAAGTTTCCCTAAAAAAAAGTTCAATCAATTCCAACTTCTTGTGAGAGGAAAAGATCTTGTGAAGTTGGAATTGATTGAGTAAATTTCAAGGCGAAACGCGATGGAGCTGGAAATAAGGTAGGCAAAGAAATTCTTGGAGAATTGGGGGAAAACGAGGGCATGTGGGGGGTGAAAGCTCCATGGCATGGGGCTGCAATGGTGAAACGGGCAACGGAGCGGCTGGCTCAAGGAAAGGGGGCTTTTCCTTTTCCCCTGCTCCTTGTAGTTCCCTCGCGCTGGCCTCTCTTGTGCAGCGCAGCGCTCCACCCTTCTGAGCCCAATGGTGAGCTCCCTGGTGCCTAAGCAGGGGCCAGGCTACCACCCTGCCTGTCTCCGGAGCTTGCCTGCCTCTGGCTGCCACTGCGGGGAGGGGGAGAGAATCTTAAAATGACAGGCTGCGGTCACTCCCAGCTCGGTTCTGGCCGGCAAAGAAATGATGGCCGGAAGCCCTTCGCGCCGGCGAAAAGTGGTTCCAGAAGCCTCCAGCCGCCACCTCTTTGCCTTCTTTTTTCCTGACTAACCTTTTGCCTGCATTCGGCAGGCAGGCAGCATCACTGTCTCTACAGCATCTGTTATGTGACTGGGTGGGCATGGCCAACTCAACATCAGTCACGGCAAGGTTCACGG
Organism: Oxyrhabdium leporinum; assembly: GCA_032468155.1. Classification (NCBI taxonomy): domain Eukaryota; kingdom Metazoa; phylum Chordata; class Lepidosauria; order Squamata; family Cyclocoridae; genus Oxyrhabdium; species Oxyrhabdium leporinum. Next base: position 24,525 of record JANHFL010001573.1, on the reverse strand, counting down.
CACCTTGCCGTGAGTGATGTTCAGTTGGCCACGCCCAGTCAGTCACATGACCCCACCAAGCCACGCCCATTGAACCGGTGGTGAGAAAAAATAGATTTCACCACTGCCTAGAACCAATCAGGTTTAGACAGTGCAGTGTGAAGTTAGTTACAACCCTGTTGAATCAGAATGCAAAGAAATACTTATGTTAAAAAAAAAAGAAGAAAAAACCCAGCAAGCTGGGAAGAAGTATCACATTAATCTTCTCAGCACTTTTGCGGTTGTCTGGTAATGGAATACCATTCTCTGTTTCTTGCTCCCTTTTAAACACAGAATGTACTTTCCTACTACCATGCTTTAGACTCAGCAGTCAAGATGTTTGATGACAAATGTTTTTTGTTCAGTGGGTCATGAATGTTGTATACACACAAATGTACCCATTGATTCATTGCCTGATGAACAAAATTGAAGTTTTTGTTTTGTTTTGTTTTGCTTCATTCACCTTGTACTTTTATTGTATTCAGCAAATCCTGAATGTATGTTTTAATCTTTAAAGAATGGAAAAAAGTTTTTCAAGAGCTTTTAGTACATTCAGCCCTAAAATATTTATTTATAGCATATAAAGACTGTGCTCTAAATACAAAGCTTGTTGATGCTGAACTATCTTTGCATTAGGACGAACAAGAAACATCAATAAACTAATAGAAAATGGACAAGTGTCACAAGCAAAAGCAGAACATGTTCTATTCTGTTGACATAATAGAGTTTATTAGCAATGGAGTGTTTCTTTACTTTATGCCACTGGCTAGAAAATGTTTCTCTAAGTGAGATTCAGTTTGTAGTGGTAGTTGCTAACTACTAATTAATTGTTGAGTGTAGACAGAGATGTTGATTTATGAACAATATTATAACACTAAATATAATTGACAATAATAATTATTATCATTCATTCGTATTGATAATTTTAACCCTATATGAGCTTCCCCAAAGCTCATGTAGGGTTAAGATAAGATTCAGATACGTGTAAATCAGTAAAAAATAAAGTATGAATTTTCTGAATCTAGCTCAAGTATGACAGATCTGTTAAGGGCACTACTCATTTTTCCAGGATTTACATTCTTTAAAAGTGCTTATCTTCTCAATGTTTGATTACATAAGGAAGAGTTCCCATCTTCCTTTCCATACATTCATCTCCATACATTTCATTTAAAGCATGTTTAGTGACTATCTCCTTTCTTTTAATAAAAGGAAAATGAACTGAGTACTCTGTGATTTATATAGGTATCATATAAATTTTCAACAAAAGATGTGGGGTACATTTTATAATTTAAGACAGCATATTCTTCATTGAGTGCCATAGAGTATAGTCTTGAATGGCATCTGAACGATGCGAATCTCTGTTTGATCCCTGGACCATATTTTAGGCAGTTGTTTCCTCTTCTGTTTAGTATATGATGTCCAGGAGGGGAGGGATAGCAAAAAGATAGAAAAATAGATATAAACTTGCACTCTTATGGAAATTTTTTAACAATCATTCTTAAATCTTTTTAACCCTTTTTAACAATCATTCTCAAATCTTATTATTGATTTTACCTGAGCCTAAGCCTACAAAATGAATTAGAAATGGTTAAATAATACTACTGCCAATAAAACCATGCTGTATGCTCCACCATCAACATATGCAGTGTTTTTCAGAGCAAATCTATAATGCTGTAAATTGCACACATAGCACAAATCATTTAAATGTGCCTGTTTTATTTTCTATTTTGTGCACTTCAAGTTCTCCCCCCCCCACCCCCACCCATTGATTTCCTCCCCTACAAGGTCACTGGAGAAGCACAGTCTGAAAATCCCAGCATTTGATTTATATGGCAAAG
>JANHFL010001573.1:6400-16746 GCA_032468155.1 Oxyrhabdium leporinum | reverse complement strand
GAAGGTGGTTCTGTAATTCTCTTTTGGGTGGGGAAAAACCTGGGCCTTCAGATTCAGGTTTTTCCCAGATGTGCCAAAATGGTTTGTTTAATAAACTCTTACTTAGATTACTTATTATCTGAGTGCTGAGTGAGTTATTGGAACTTAGATGGAATGCTCACACATATGCTTTTACAGCAGAATGTGATGATGGATAATCCGGGCAGTAACAAATTTGTTCGCCTTTGAGATGGCACATAATTTTACTACAGAACCACTTCACTATCTTAAAAAAATTAAAGCTGCTTTATATTGATAAATAGTTTTAGCAATGCTAGACGGATCAATTTAGTTTATTACAATCATAGACCAGAACAAATAAAAACACTCAGTAAACATACAATTAAAATTCTAGTATAAAATAATAAGTAACAACTAAAATCTATGATAAAATTCAGTCTGTCGATTATACATGGTCTAACTATACTAAAATTACAATCCATAAACTGTGTGGCCCATAGTCAGTTTAATACTAAAAGGGAAAGGAATAAGCAGTGCAAAGGGTTTTCCACATTTGTTGTATAAAATAACTATGGTGGATTAGATACGTTCTTCCTACAAATCCCCAGTGCTGCTGCGCAGAATCTAGCCACCTGCGCTGTACATGGACTGTTCATCCTTAAGCAGCCACAAGAGAAGACAGATCAATTATGTCTAGCTCACAAGGGCTTATTCTGACTGGCATTAGATATCAAGTCTCAGTGCATTTGAATTTGTGCATCTCCCACTGAAAGAATGAAACCTGGGATTTTATTAACATCTGTGTATGAATTAGAAGTCCCAGATCATTTATCTTACTTTTTCTGTGCCCCTCTTCTTTTCTCTAGGTTGATTCAGTTTAGCTTGTCGGTCCACCAAGATCTTCTGCCAGTATCTTTGTTCATGGTCACCTTAATACAAATGCATTGAACCAAAGTACACAATTTTACTTAACATGCCGTGTCAATACATTGTTCTTCTTACATTAGAAAGATGTTCTTATCACACCCATAACAATAAAGAAATGTGCACACATGAATAGGACTAACCGTGATGGGAGACATGAGCAGAAAGCATGTTAATCCAAAAGCACAAAGTCCTACACATAAGTGGTATTCCTGATAAACCCATTTTTCAATCTCTAGCTTAAGCACACAAAATCATCAGACAAGAGAAGTAAAACTATCATGTACAACCACTTCCCCATTTATTCCTACTTGGGTGAAAGTGACTGACATCGTCTTGTCTGTGACTGACATCATTTACTTCTGAAAAAGGAAACATTTTATGAGAAAAAAGGCTGCCATTCTTTTCAAGTTAAACAACACACATCTTCCTTCTGTTTGTATTCTGTACTGCTGACTGTACTGCATGAATAAACAAAAATATTTCATTTTTAGTAGGAGCTCTTAGTATAAATATTGCCTTAAAATCCTATCAAAAGGAGTTGAGGAAGAAGCGAAGAGCAAATATAAGAACTCAAAACCTGTTCCTCATTTTACATTCATTGAAATATGACTAAGAGGGAGGGAGATAAAATACATTACATATTGTACATAAATGTGAAAAGTCACAATTATAAAAGATAAATGAAAGCTCTAATTATTTTAGCCCTTCCATCAGAGATCATTTATTGAATGATCCCACTTTTACACAGTTGTTACTAACATATACATTGGCCTTAACATTTTGAAAACAAGAGCTAAAAATTAAAGGAAAGCAGAGGAAAATAGGACTTGAATTTTTACTTGTTATGTAATAATTTCCAGGGTCAGAGAATAAACTATAATGAAGGAATAAGGAACACAGCATTTTTAATCAGCTCGTCTGTTTATATACTATTGGACTGCTCTCCATCATCCTAATTTAAAAGGGTGTCCTCGACTTATGACCACAATTGGGCCCAAAATTTATGTAGCTAACCAAGACATTTATTAAGTGAATTTTGTCCCATTTTATGACCTTTCTTGCCTCAGTTGTTAATTGAATCACTGCGATCGATAAATTAGTAACCCTGTTGTTAAGTGAATTTGGCTTCCCCATTGACTTTGCTTGTCAGAAGGTCACAAAAGGCGATTACATGATCTTGAGGCACAGCAATCGTCATAAATGAGTCAGTTGCCAAGCATCTGAATTTTGATCACGTAACCATGGGGATGCTGCAAAGATTGTAACTGTGAAAAATGGCCATAAATCACTTTTTTTCAGTGCTGTTGTAATTTTGAATGGTCACTAAGTGAACTGTTGTAAGTCAAAGACTACCAGTATCTAGCAATTGGCATTCCAGACAAATTGTAATCCCTATTAACAGTCATTCATTTTTTAACAAAGGGAAATACACGGTTATGTTCCAGACACAAATATAGAAGTGATACCAGCTACATTTGGAAAAGAAATTCTGGGGAAAAAGTACCAGAATACCCAAAGTCATAACCTTAACAAATGTTAAAATATTCCCAAAATTGATATAACATGTGCACACCACATAAATGTAAAATGCCTAAACCTCACCTGTAAGGATCTCAAGTTTCCAGTTGTTCTTTGTCTGCAGATCTTTATGTGAGTTTATTAAAAGTTGTGCATCTCCAGGTGTTTTAACTCGTACGTGACATTCTGTATCTCCTTCCAGCAGATCAACATAAGCAACATCAGCGAGTGTTGTTAGCATGTCCTATGATGAAATGGATGCACCAGATCAGATATGTTATATTACAATCTCTTTTTAACTTATGTACTTGTCAAGAAGAGAGAGGAAGGAAAATAACAATATTTTTTCATCCCATGGTGGGGACAAAAATGTACAAAGAAAAAAAATAAGCAAATGCTGAAAATTTAGAAAAATATAATCGACTGCAGTACAATAATGCTCAAGAAATGAGTAAGAATCCCATTTACATCTTTATCTTTATGAAATGTATCTTTACCTCCTTCGCTTCATCTCTACCTCTCTCGTACATTCAGTGTTGTAGCTCTCTAAAATCCAATTGATTAGGACACCGATTTTCAAGATATACAGTTCTAATCAATGTCTGGCATAAAAGACTAGAGCTACATGTTAAGTTCCAATTAAATTTGTTGGTCATGCCTATGCGCAGGAATCTAGTCAACTAATGGGTAGTGCTATTTTGGTGTTAAATAAGGGGTAATAGAATTTAAGGAGGGTTGGACTTAATCCAATGTGGAAATATGGAGACTCTAGGCTGATTGCTCTTTTGACTCCACCCGCACTCTGCCACTGCTTTTCATTTTCATGGTTTTTGCCAATTCAATTTGCCACTGTAACGTCACAACAAAACGTTTCAATAAACAATTTGATTACAAAATGTGCATGCCATTGCTCTGTTAAACCAGTGTCTTAGTTACTCTGTGAAGTAAGTCAGTTTACAAAACTTGTACAAGGCCAATGAGTGAATTATACAGTAATAACGAATGTTATTTATTTTCAAACTCTAATTTTATATCTGGCACACACTGTTTAAAATGCTTTATTTGCTGAAATTAAAATCTTTGACCATTCCAGTTCTTTAAGTCCTGCACATCCAGGTGTGAATCACAATAAACATACTGTACCATAATTCACAGGCAAGAACTTATCTGATGTACTTTTCCAACTCCAAACATAGAGACTCCATGAGTAATTAGAGGCAATGTTTAAATTTTAAGATTGTCTTACAAACAGTTTCAGATGATAAATCTAGCAAGGTTATAGCCAAAAGTATTTCTGAAATTTCTTTGCCACCCATCTTACCGTGGGGCTACTCTGGTGGCTTACAATAATAAAAAGGAAGAAATTAAAAGATATAAACAGAACCAAAGTAAAATAACAGAATAGTAAAATAAAGAAAAAGAACATGAGAACTCATCAATATGATAACAAAAAGATGGATGGGTGAAGAGCAGAGTGCAAGGCAGGAAGGTGGAGTCTGCTATCTAGTAGCCACCTCCATATACCACCTCCATATACTGTATTCATAGAAGAGCAAGTCAAACATTTTTTACATTACACATTTCCTAGATAATGATCATAATATTTAACATTTGAAGTATTCATTTATACTGTACAAAACATTGTTTGTTCTAATAAGTACAATTCACTAAGTATTATTATACTCATGTTATAGATTGGATAGAGAAGACTGAGGCTGAAAAACAGGAGTTTCTAAAAGTATCTAAAGAATTCATAACAAAAGAACTATTCAAACTGGCAGGTTTTCTATTTCATTGTCATAGCTCAGCTGTCATCATAGACCAACTCTCTATGCCAGACTTTTCAAAAAGATCCAAAAGAATAGTTGCATGCTATCCACAGATTTTAATGTTCCATCATGGAAAAGTAACAGAGATATTTAATATTAAGAGACTCTCATAGTTATTTTTCTGTCTCTGAAGTATGCTATTAGTTTGCATTATATGTTAGTAATTGCATATTGCAGACACGGATCATATTTTTAAAAAATGCTTTGTCTTCATAGATACATATTAGATCTGACAATGAAGATATCACAGAAAAGAATTCAGATGCAAACCGATATTGAAATTTAACCTCTTCATTAAAAGTTACAAGCCAATCTGTACTACCTATGGAGTACTCATTAGAACAGAAAATATTTTCAAAGTAACATTCCGGCAATAATGTTAAACAGATTTATAATTAACAAATATTAAGAAAAGGCATATGTGCTAAGAATCAGCGTTAATCATCAGAAGCAATCACTTCTGAAATCACAAAGGACAATTTATTCTAGAGAAATGAAGTGAAATTATGACTTAAAAAGAATTTACTTGTACAGGCAAGCAACTCTTTTAGCTAAGTAGATTGAATTATTTTTTTAAAAAATGAACTCTACTTCTTCAGTTAAATAATCCAGATTATTTAAATCATGTGTGTCACTATAGTAGTTGACAATCAGACTTTATACAAATCACAGTCCTCTCTCTGGGAGATGGCTCATAAATGTGAAAAATAAATAAATAAAATAAATAGATATTTCAAGAAAAAGACAATTGCTTCTCCAAGAGCACTAAAGCATTACCTTGATGTGCTTCCTGCCTGGCAGTGGATCAGTACCAAGGATTTTCACAATCACTCCACTCTCAAACTGGGGTCCCATTGGATGAATCTTCTCAGCGGGAGCTAAATCATTGTTGCTGATACCTATTAATTTGAAAAAGAAGAACGTTAATGGAAATTCTTAATTTGGTCTCGCAATAAATAAACTTATGATTTCACATATGGAATGGAATAGTATTGCTAAACTTAAGTACTTTTTTTGTTACGGTTTGGCATACACAGATTACTATTGCTGGCAATACCTAACACTTAATACTTAAAAGAATTCTAAATGCTACTATACTAAATATATTCTTTCATAAAAAAATTTGAACTAGGTAATATATACGTATTAATAAATCTTTTTTAAAAGACTTTTTACATGCATTATTACCAAAAATATCTCAACAAATAAGTTTACTAACATTATTAATTTAGCTAATTTTAACTTTTGAAGTTAACTGATTCTGGAAAGACATATCTGTGAGAGACCTTCAGCCTTTTTGAATGATCAGTGACCACGGATAAGTTTGATTCAATTAAATGGCCAGAGAATCAAGTTAAGAAATTATTTGTGTAATCAATATACAAACAGATTGCTATGAATGCAACACAATTTTGAGATTTTAGTTACTTGAAAGTGGACTGCAAAGTGATAAACATGCTCTGATAAACTTGCTCAATCTAAGAATTTGTTTTATCATAACGCAGCTTCAGGTTCTCTCATCTACAAACCATTTTAATGAAAGTAGATATTCAAACTAACTTAATCAATAGGGGAATCTTTTAATTAAATTATTACTAGGGTTCAACAAGCTAAAGACATATTGTAAATAATAAACTGTCCATGCTACTTAAAGGAAAGTGCAGACAAAACTGAATACTTTCTAGATGTCGTCAATAGTGCTTAAAAATAGTCATTTATTTCTAATTATTTCTATTGCGGCACAGATAACACTTGGCTAATTGATTATAAAACATGTGTAAGCATTGCAGACAAATATTGCCAACTATAGTTGAGCAATATGTTTGAACAGAAAGGAACTCATGTAAAACATCAGTATCTCCCTCTGCTGTCTTCCTGAACATTTACAAATGCACTAGAATGTTGTTTTATGTTAATCATTCTAGACTGTTCAGCAGGAATTTTGCTTTAAAAAATGCAAGAGGCATGTGATAACTAAAGCAAGATTTAAGGGGAGCGGACAATACCAGGCCATACAACAGTGACTGATGCCCACCAATTGTGGTAGATTACAATGGGTTCCATTCGTCACCAGTAGAGCCACTGGAACCCCCCTTTGCAAATACATGAACTCTTTCCTGTTCTATCAGCAAATACCATGCTTTTCTATTTTATTTATTTAATTCATATGCCACCCATCAAGTGACTCCAGGTGGCTTATATCATAAAAACCCAAATATAAAACATTAAAATATTACAAACATCAAAACATTAACGAAAGTTGAGTAAACAAGGAACCAGTACGTGAGCAGGATGGAAGTGGGATTCCTCTCCCCTTCCTTCAGCATGGAATTCCTTCCTGGGGGCCTCAAGCCAACCAGCAGAGCCTGGTTTTGAGTCCCTTTTGGAAGGCCAAGATGGTGAGAGCAGATCTCACTTCCAGCGAAGATGGAGATGACACTTGTTGATTTTCTATGCAATGTGAACATCCTTTGTCAGAAGGTCCTAAGATGACCAAGTAGTCCGTGTCCAAAATCTATCTTCACTCTATGGAAGTCTGTGTTATTTTATTAAAATAAACCAATTGTATAAATAATTTTAAAATTAAATTAATATGTTTCTCATCCTTTCTTAAACCATAAGCTCTTCTCCTTAAAAGGAAATAACAAGAAATTCACAATTATGTTTACATTTGCCATTTCTTGTTGCAGAGTCATCTGTCATGCAGACATTTCTTTCCGCTGTTCCTAGAGGCAGAGTGTTTGCTTTGGTCATTGCTTTTTTCAAGGATGACATGCTGGCTTTCTGTAGGGTCAAATACTCTTGCTTCAGCTGCATCCATTCATTCCTACAGAAGGGAGATTGAAAAATGGTCACACCAATGGCTGGAAAGGATGGGAAACAAAATGCTAAATGTAAAAAGAATGGAATTTCTTTTGTATACAAGGATGAAAGGTTCCTATGTATCCCTATGTTATAACTGGTTCTATGATGATTTAAAAGAAAGAGGGGCTAAAACACTCATTCATACAAAAGGCATATATATGACTTTTTGAAGTTCATTTATCTGAAGAGACCTGAATTTACTGGAAGCTTATATACTTGAGAAAACTGGTGTATTTATCGGAAAATAATTATGTAATTATTTTCAATTTGTTTCTAAAATACTAAAAAAAATATGTAACTGAGTTTCTAGAGCGTCACCTAATATCCATTAGATGCTAGGAGTCCTTCTAGGGATGCCAGGCTAGATAGATTTTGGATTGACCTTGAAACCACAAGCAACTGTGTGTACTTTATGTTTCCACACAAAGATTAGTTATGCATTAACTGTTTAAGAAAACTTAAATACTGTATAACAGTTTGCTTAGATATTCACTCATTCTAGAGATCAGTAGATCAAAGCTTGACTACACGTAGTCTTCATTCAGTGACAATTAAAAATTGCTATAACGCTGAATAAGTAGTACTTATGACAGGTCCTTGAAGTTCTGGACATCCCAACATCCCCGCAGTCACCTGATCACAATCTGGGCACTTGGCAACTGGCTCACACTTATGATGGCTGCAGTACCCCATAGACACATAATTGCAATTTGGAACCTTCTCTGCTGGCTTCCCATGACCAAAATAAATGAGAAAGCCAGCAGGGAAGGTCGCCAATCACTTCAGTAAGTCACTTACACCTTCCCTCATCTAGCAAAGCTACCTGTGTTTCATCTCCACTTGCACCATGCGTCATCTTGTTTACTCATCCTAGCAGCAGTGTCCAGCCTCTTGTGCTTTACCTGCTTACCAGCCTGTATGTCATACACTTGAGATATGATTAACAACCCACAATCCTCCTTAACGATAGGGGAAGTGCTAGGATTGCCGTCACTAAGTGATCCCAATTACTATCCCTAAACTGTAGTCCCATTTTTTTTATTGCTAGTATTGATTAAAGAACAAATAAGTGATTTCTGGATTGCAGATATTTTCTAGACTGAAACAAATATTCAAGTAGGGGTTACTGAACTATATTTTATTTAATATAATCAATTTTTTTCTGGTAACACAATGAACTCTATTGCACAAGACACAATTTGCCGTAGAAATTTATATTTACACTATCAAGTTCCCTTTAGCTACCAAAACACTTTCTTAATATACATTTAAAAATCAAATGAGCATTTTACAGTAGTTAAAAAGAAAAAAGTTTAATAAAAATAGGTTACTGCACAAGTATGGTATATGAGAAATTTTATGGGACAGGAATTACAGGAATAACTGGTACATTAAAACAGCGTAAATGCTTAAGGTTGCTTGGCCATCTACAAATTTTGCAAATCATTAATTCAATCAGAAAAAATAACATTAATTAATTAACAAGTCTTTAACACTTGTTATCCCATCTTCCTGGTCAACAATGTAGGCAAAGATACTATCATTTCATCAGAAACAGTAAAAATACTAGCTACTGTTCTCTAATATGGCAAACAAATCACATATCTTAACATACTTTGAGAGAACTCTCAGTGGAATTACTTCTTCTCCCATCTTATGTCTTTCTTTATGTTTCTTCTTGTGTTTTCTTTTAGACTTTGAAAGAGAAGTTTCTTTCTTATCACCAATCTCTCTCTCTTCTTCAGTAGAAATTTCTAAATAAAAATGGATTAAAGTTACGATAAACAGCTTGTAAGGAGTTCAGGTCAGTGTATTTGGTTCTCTCGTACGCAATATAATTTTATATTGTAGCGTAACTGATTAAGGTTACCCCATGCTTTTCATGACTGAACTTTGGTTTTTGCAACCCAGAGTGATGCACTCAAGCTGGCATTTTGATTAGTTTTAAGAGATATCTGGCATCATTCTTCATTATACAGCAATAAACTCCTTTTTAAATGTCACATTAAATTTCTAGCCTAATGCAAACATCTTGAAAACATCATGCATGCATTTGGAAATACAGAATTGCAAACATGTATCCGTTAAATCTTTTTAAGCACGCTTTAGATCACATAATGGGATTTTCTGAAGATTTCCTCTTCTCTACTTCATCCTATCCACCAGATACATAAAACGCATTGCTGTACATCAGGGATTTCAAACTCATGACAACATGTTGTCGTCAAGTGACGTATTGCAACTTTTTTTTCCCCTTCGCTAAAGCAGAGGTGGGGGTGGACAGCATGTGACACATCTGGCCCACGGGCTGCGAGTTTGACACCTCTGCTGTATATAGATATGAAAACATTCAGCATTTGGTCCACTATCAGAACATCATCAAGAGAATGGTAACAGTGGATCCAACCTATAAATTATGCTGGAAAAAATGAACAATTTTTTTATTTTTCCTACTTTCTTCATTCCAAGAAAACATTATACCAAAAATAGAATTTTCTTTCTTTTTTCAAAGTAGAACAAATTTTCATTCTCTTACACAAAAACATCAGTATCACTAGAATTCTCCCCCCAACCCTGTTCATAATTAGAAAATCAGTAGGAAAAATTAAAAATATAAAACTACCTTTGGAATCCTCCAGCCCTGCCGATTGCTCCTTTGCAGAGTGAATATTATCTTTCTGAGAAATTTTCTTCACTTTTACAACTGATAACTCTCCATCATCAGAGCGATTCCGTTTCCTCTTTCCTGATCTACTTTCTCCTAGGCCTGAGCTTTGTGTTTTATCAAGTTTCTTCTTTTCTTTCTTTGAAGAGTGTCGTTGGATTTCTGACAAGTCTGTTTCAGAACTCTCTGATATTGTCCTATGACTTTTAGTGTATTCTGTAGAACTGGCCACGTATACATCTTTTGCTCCAGTATTTGATTGGCTGTTTTCCTTCTTTGTTTTAGATTTTTTCTTTTTCTTCTTCTTTTTTTCTTCTACGCAAATAAGAAAATTTATCTCAATAATCTAAATAAATTACATTTTTGCCCTCTTTGATTCCAAGGAGTCTACAGAGGTGTTTATGGTTATTTATTCATTTATTAAATTTATTTGCAGCCCATCAGCAGCTAAACAGTATAATAAACATTAAAAACATTAAACTCATTGAATATAAAATAACAAAACAGACAAAATAAAATCATTAACACAAGATGGAAAAAGA
>JANHFL010001572.1:157726-179547 GCA_032468155.1 Oxyrhabdium leporinum | reverse complement strand
GAGACATGATAGCAGTGTTCCAATATTTGAGGGGCTGCCACAGAGAGGAAGGGGTCAAGCTATTTTCTAAAGCACCTATAGGCCAGACAAGGAATAATGGATGGAAACTGAAAATAAGGAGAAATTTTTTGACAGTGAGAACAATCATTCAGTGGAACAGCTTGCCTTTGGAAGTTGTGAGCGCTTCATCACTTGAGACTTTCAAGAAGAGATTCAACTGCCATTTGTCAGAAATGGTGTAGTGTCTCTTGCTTTGGTGGGGGGTTGGACTAGATGACCTACGAAGTCCCTTCCAACTGTGTCTGTTACTCTAATCTAGACTTCTGAAAAAAGGATAGTTCCCCAGTTGTGGGCGCTTCATCACTTGAGACTTTCAAGAAGAGATTTGACTGTCATTTGTCAGAAATGGTGTAGGGTCTTCTACTTGGATGAAGGGTTGGACTAGATGACCTACAACCTTCCAACTCTGTCAATCTGTAAAATGCATAAAGCTTGCCTTCAGATGTTGTGAGTGCTTCATCGCTGGAGGTTTTTTAGAAGAGACTGGAAAGCCACTTGTCTGAAATGGTATAGAGTCTTCTGCTTGAGCAGGGGGTTGGACTACAAGACCTCCAAAGTCCATTCCAGCTCTATTCTAAATTCTAAAAACAATGCAACCAGTGCAAAGGACACCAAATCAATTTTATATGCTCTCATTGCTGGGAGCTGGCAGGTACATGGACTTTTACATTCTAGACCAGCTGCAATTCTTGATTAGTCTTTAAAGACAATGCCAAGTAAAGTACAGTAGTCAAGGTGATGAAGGTATGACTTACCATAGTCAGGAACTCCTGAATCTAGTAGAGTCACAACTGATATACCAACCACAGCTGGACACAACTCTCTGTATCCATGGCCTCTATTTGCATTGTAGTGGGAAGCATAAGTCTGGAAGGACCCTAAAATCATGAATTTACTTTTTCACAGCTGGTGCCTACCCATTCAGAGACAACACAGATGACAATAAAGACTGCTAATGTAAAAAGAGTAAGTCCATCTTACTTCACTTCAGTTTCACGACTCTCTCTAATCTAGACCCTTATAATATCCAAACACTGGGATATCGTATTATCCAGCATCTTAAAATGGATGTTTAAAAAAAAGAGAAGGAAGACCAACTCATGTGACACTCTACATATCAGTAGTCACCAAGAGCGCCCTTCCCCCCCCCCCAGCACACACTGAAATTGCTTACTGCAGAAGGAATAAAATCACTGCAATCTTCAGTCTTCATGGACAATTTATTAAGATACCAGCATGATATGATTGTTGAAAATCTAAAAAGGAAAGTAGGGATACACTACCCTCATCTAAGTCCAACACAAGGACATCAAGGAAAGTCAGCAATGCTGTCTCTGTCACATACCTGGGCCTGAACCCAAACTGACAATATCTAAATAACCAGCAAATTATCTGGAAGCAAATTATCTGGACCTTTTCCAGTCAGGATTCAGATCTGGTCATACTTTCTATGACCTTTGACATGATTATAAAGGGGGCAGTACATCTACATTCCTTCTTTCTTGCTCTCTCAGCAATGGACTATCCGTAAAGGGATTGGAAATGGAAATTACAGTTGTACTTGCTCTCTGAACATCAAGCCATTGGATGAAGTGAACCATCCGCATGTATCATCAATATAATCATGATATTGATTTGTACATATCTGTCCTGAACTGACAGGTAATAGCAATCCTCAATGACTGGTGAAGGTTTGGATAAACAGCTTTAGGCTCAACCTGAGAAGATCAAATGTCTGTGGGTTTTAGGATCTCCTGGATTCAAAGTTTTCCATCTTTAATCTTTTTTGGGGGTGCATTTCCTTAGTCAAAGTTGATGCACAATTTAGCAAGACTCCTACTTGAATACTACGTGGCAGCTGTGGCACAGATTTCCCTTGTGCATCAACATCTGTTCTTAGATCAGAAGTACTTGCTCATTGAGACTTGTGACTTAGTCACTCCCGTTTGGATTACTATATTGTGGTTGAGATAAGTGCATTCTGAAGTTGCAATTGATCCACAAGCTGCCTGACTTTCAGAGAACTTCTGGGTACAAACCTAGGTGTGGATTATTAGCTATAAAGCCCAATGTGGGGTAAGAACTGGCTATTGGTGGGACTGCCTATCTCCCACATTGTTGAACAGCATTGTCACTGCTCACCATACCAGATTTAGCAAGTAGGGCATGCTTCGTGTCACTTCTATTAAAAAACTTACTTCATTGGACCCAAGTATTCTGCCTTTTTTGTGGTAGCACCTGCCCTGTGAAACAGAATCTATCTGAAGATCCAATGGCATCAATCATGTTAGCCATTCAATAAGAAATAAATAGCTGGATATTCTCTTGGGCATTTAGGCAAGAATATTAGGTGACTTCTGCCAATTAATGCTTTTTTTCTGGTAAATTGGGATTGTTGTTTGCTATTTTAGATATTAGGATTTGGATTCATTAAAATATTTTCTAACCTTTTACAGAATCCAAAGTCACTGCCATGAGATGGGCAGTCAAACACATCTTCCATAGAAAGTCAGGATGGGCAGGATCTAAATGATAGGTGGTAGAATACAACTTAGACAGCTACCTATCTACTTTGTCAGAGATCATAAACCAAAAAGACCATGTACTATGTACAGTATATCAAAACTGGATGCATGCACTCCTTCAGCTCCATCCAAACAGTCTGAATGACGTACTGCATCTCATCTATTATTACGGATAAGGTAGAATATAGCTGCTGATAACTACAGGAATCATCCTGAGCCAAGTAGAAAAGAACCATTGGGCAGTTCTTTATGACAATAACACTATTGTGGTTGCTGAGTAATTTATGCCTCTTGTGCATTAAAGGGGTCATTAAACAGTGTCCTCCTCTCTGCCTTTGTCCTGAAGTTAATACAACCCAAAACAGAATTGCTGGGGCTGTGATTCAATTAAGCAATAAAGCACAACAGACCATGAATTCAGATTTAAAGTTCCTCACCCTCATGCAAACTTGATGAGAGAGGTTAAGGGTGTTATGCTCCTTAGGAGTATATTTATCAGCTCCACCATACATGAAGACAATTACGTTGCAACTTTCCTGTGCCAGCAACTGTTGCTTACTGCTGAGTCAACAGGCAATGTCATCTCTGAATAGAAATCACATTGCTCTCTAATGCTGCTGAGACTTCATTATTCTTGCCTTCTTCAACTTCACACTCTACCGATACATTGGACTATAAAAGCCACAACACAACAGACATACTGCTTGGGGCTAGAAGTTGGAGACCAATATATCTAGAGGGTGCCTGGATGAGGAAAGCAGTAGTTGAGCGTATTGTTCTATAAACCTGCAGTGTAGTTCAAAATTCAACCCAACAGGCTTCTTTTTTGAGAGCTGCTAGTTGCAAGGTTTGTGAAGATAATCCTTTTGTTAACAAGAATGAGGTGGAGCAACACGAAGTCTAGAGATAGTACTAACAAACCCAGAACTTAACACCTGCTGTTTGGATTGCTTTCTAAAAAAACAGAAGTTGCTTAGGAGGTTATCAGGAATTCTTTGGAGCAAATACTGTAATTGTGAATAAGCAGTTTCATTTTCTCATCTTTGCTTGCAAAGCACAGTGGTGCAATGATTACCTTGTCACCCGATTCCTGCAAATATACTTGTAACAGAAGTTTTATCTACAAACATCAGCAGCCTATAATACTTATCTTCTGGCTGTGAAAAGCTCCACCTGTTTATTTCTCTGCATCAGTTTTCCTTCTCCCCCCCCCCCCCAGTTGGTAAACCCTTTTATATTTATAGTCTGTTATCGTGGCTCCTCTAAAGGGAAGGGAAAGCATATAAAGCATCAGATATGCAGCTATTTGCTAATGAGGAAATGAAAGCAATTTGTTTTCTCTTTCTTACTCAAAACAGCAGAGTCCACAGGTGAACTACAAACATTTCTTGGACAGGCATATATAACTGAATCACAATCACAAAAAAAGCAAGTCAGATAAGAGGGCTTTGACATTAAGGAGGCGTCCTCCTTCTATGCTAATAGGTATGATGGTCAAATTAAAAAAAGGGCAAGACAAATTCAAGCAAAAAGAGAAAATGAAGGGAAATAGAGAAACAGAGAATATATACATATATTTTTTTTAAAAAAATCCCTACTTCCTTTCCTTAGTGTTGTGTGCAAACTATAGTCATCTAAGTGAAATGGATAGCAAATCAATCAAATCAATACATAGTTTTCTAAGTTATATACCCAACTAATAGAGCTTCCCTTCCATATTCTGTATCATTCTGTTAGCTCTCCTCAACCCACTCCAAATTTCTAGGCCCGTTATGAATTGTGGTGCACAGAATTGGACATAAAACTGGAAGCTAAAACATAAGCTGAATGGTTGCAGGAATTGGCTATGTCTAGTTTAATGAAAATAAGTACTAGGGGGTGACATGATAACACTGTTCCAATTTCTAAGGGGCTGCCACAAAGAAGAGGGGGTTAACTTATTATCCAAAGCACCTGAAGGCAGGATAAGAAGCAATGGATGGAAACTAATCAAGGAGAGAGTCAACCTAGAAATAAAGAGAAATTTCCTGACAGTTAGAAGAACAATTAATCAGTGGAATGACTGGTCTTTGGAAGTTGTGGGTGGAGGTTTTTAAGAAGAGAGTAGGCAACTATTTGTCTGAAAGGGTATAGGGTCTCCTGCTGGAGCAAGAGATTGGACTAGAAGACCTCCAAGGTCCCTTCCAACTCTGTTATTCTGTTACCTGAAAGTGTGGCTTAAATAGCACAATGGACTTAATATATCCCACAATCTAGGAAAAATACTAGATGAAACCAAATAATGCATTGTCTTTTAAAGCCCTGCTAATATTTTTTTCTTAGTACTCCTATATTCTTTTTACATGCAATACAGATCATCCCAGTCTTCTACTTAAGTATTTGGTTTTTCCCATGCAGATGCAGAACTTCATGTTTTCTCGAAATCATTCTATTGGATATAGACCAATATTCAAATTTGTTATTTTTTTAATTGTTATTTATCCTTAAAGATATTAGCCACTGCTATAAATGTCTTCTTTACACACACACACACAAATCAAATTGTTAAGCAACATTTGTTCTTAATGATTTAGTACAACCAGTAAAAGGTGTGGTCGGATATGCATGGGTCTTGCCACTCTATACTTTAGTCAAATATTCTAGGAAATGCTTAGATTAAAAATATTTTTAATAATCCAGTCTAACAAAACTGGATTAAAAACCTGATAAATTTGTGAGCAGAGCAATATCCCAATAATATTTCATTATCTGTCATTTTATGCATCAAATACCTTAAGCAGTCATACAAACCACAATCTAATACATTTTAATAGGTATCCAAAGTTGCTTTTTCCACTGTGGTTTTAGAGAGTAGGAAATAAGATGATTATTGTACTGATGTACTGTAGCTATTTGCATTTAGATGTGATGTGATGGTAATATAGGAGAATCTGTCTCATTTTATACTACCCTGATCTAATCTAATCTGATGAGTGGTTCCTACAGTTAACATTTCACTACAGAAAGATCCCAGGGCAATTTATTGTTTCATGAAATGAGGTTTCTTAGCACCAGCTTATACATTGTAGTGGTGAACCAGCTACCACAAGTGATAATATGTTACTTTTGCCAGCATGGAAATGCCACATAATTTGGGATAACAAAGAGCTTCTTTGGAGATTCTTTAGATGAAATTATAGATTAATTTTAAGGGAAGCGAAGAATTGCAAACAAAAAGGTCGGCAATCAGTCTTTATATATTTATAAGCATAACTAAAAAGAAGTGAGAAATTTGCTCTTTATATTCTAACTTTGAGGAGAAGCTAGTCTTATTTAGAATGTTTTGTGATTTAAAAGAGGAGACAATGGCATTCTCAATGACCTACAGAATAATAGCAGCTCTTCAAGATGCATAATTGTTTTGAAAAGAATCTTATCTCATTGCCTCATTGCTGAAACAGATGGTTGGGATGTCTAACAGAGGAATATCTCAGGCCACATATGGCCTCCAGAAATCTTTAGGGCGACTCCCAGGGCCTGTTTTCTGCTTGGAAATATTTTCTGCCTATTCAGTCATCAAATTATATGTGTTTTTCTTTGCAAAAGGAGCAAATGTGCTTATTTTCCTTCTTTACAAATGACCCTCAAAATTGCAGGGTGTAACATGCCCCCCAGCAGCAAAAACTCAATAATTTTAATTGTTAGATTTAGGTACTGCCTTTCCTCCAAGAGCTTATTGCAGCTTATTTAGGGTTTTTCCTCCCAACAAGCATTGTGCAGCAATTGGTTGGACTGATACAGACCATTAGTGATTGGTCCTGAATCACCCAATCAGTTTCAAACATTTTGCTCTATTATTTTTTTTCTGGGAATGGGAAAAGCCTCATGTCTTAGTTGCCAGTCCTGAGATTAGGACATAGAATATCATGTGACAGAGTTCAAGAGATCAGGAAGGAATAAAATCATCACAGGACTTGGGGGAGATGTCTATAACCTTCTCAGTAGAATGAGGAAGAGGGAATTCAAAGACAGGACTGCCTCACTAGAATTTGAAATTACCTGGTGAAAATCACAATAGCATCTAAAGAGATGAGTCTAGAATTCTAGATCAAGTATACTCTTAAGAGGAGAATTGGCTGGAGAATTCTAGGACGCAGTCCATATCTGGGTTGTAAAAGTCTGGAAGATCCTTAAATGAAAACAAACAGATTTTTCTGTATGTTTTCATTGCCATAACTTGGCATTTTGGATATGCTATGCCTTATTCCAATATATTTGCAATGCTTAAATAAAAATTTATTTACTTTAATTCATTCTTTTGTTCGTGCCATTGGTCAAATTTTCCAATTTGTGACCATTTTTTTTTTAAAAAAACACCATGTTTAAACTTTTCAGAAACAATGTCACTGTCACCCCCACACTTCAGAGGTTCTCATGAAAATATCTTATACACTCACGTGAATTATCTTTTTTCTCTTTCCTTCAATTTAATAGCACTGAAGATGCATGGTAGCTTCTTGTTTTCAATAATTTTATTAAATATTACATTAGACCAGTAAAATGTAAACGGCTATAAAATACATTAAAAAATAAAATTAAAAAGTGGAGAAAAAGAAAGATGACTAGACTAGACTAGACTAAAACAGAACAGAAAAGAACAGAACAGAATTCTTTATTGACCAAGTGTGATTGGACACACAATAAATTTGTCTTTGGTGCACATGCTCTCAGTGTACATAAAGAAAAAAATAAAATACATTCATCAAGAATCATAAGATACAACACTTAGTGATAGTCATAGGATACTAATAAGCAATCAAATCATACTAGGAAACAAATAAAACAATATACATTGTAAAGATACAAGCACCACAATTGTAGTCATAAGTGGGAAGAGATAGATACTAGGAAGGATGAGAAGAAGAATAGTAATAATGGTAATACAGTCTTAGTAAATAATTTGACAGTGTTGTGGGAATTAGTTGTTTAACAGAGTGATGGCATTCGGGAAAAAACTGTCCTTGTGTTTAGTTGTTCTGGTGTGCAATGCCCTATAGCATCGTTTTGAGGGTATAAGTTGAAACAATTTATGTCCAGGATGTGAGGGGTGTTTTCACAGCCCTCTTTTTCACTCGTGCAGTATACAGGTCCTCACTGGAAGGCAGGTTGGTAGCAATTGTTTTTTCTGCAGTTCTAATTATCATTGAAGTCTGTGTCTGTCTTGTTTGGTTGCAGAGCAAAGCCAGCCAGTTATAGAGGTGCAGATGACAGACTCAACAATTCCTCTGTAGAACTGAATCAGCAGCTCCTTGGGCAGTTTGAGCTTTCTGAGTTGGCGCATTTCTGGGAATGAAGATCCCTCTTCATCCGCAGAAAGTATAATCAATAATTTATCAATCAATATCTATTAAACTATAACCAAACTTCTCTTCATTCCATATATCATCCCAGTTTCTATAAACCCATCTCTAGAATCTCAAATCCCTATTAAATGGTGAAAGTCCAGTTAAGGATTATCAGAAATAATAACATAAATATTATTAGTTGTATCCCTTGTACCCAGTATGATTCCTTTAAACAAATCCTTTAAATGAATCCCACTTTTCCTCTTGTCAAATAATCAAAGTTCAGTCCCAAAGCACAATAAAACATTACTAGAAATAACCATCATCATCCAATCCTAATCAAGTAACCATTAAACATTTACAGGTAGTCCTTGACTTATAACAGTTTACTTAGTGACTGTTCGAAGTTACAATGGCATTGCAAAAAGTGACTTATGACCATTTTCACACTTATGACCATTGCAATATCCACATGGTCACGTGATTTACATTCGGATGCTTGACAACTGACTCACATTTATGATGGTTGCAGTGTCATGGGGTCATGTGATCATCTTTTGCAACCTTCTGACAAGTAAAGTCAATGGGGAAACCAGATTCATTTAACAACCATGTTATTAATTTAACAACTGCAATTGTTCACTTAACGAATGTGGCAAATGTGTAAAATGTGTCAAAACTCACTTAACAAATTTCTCACTTAGCAACATAAATTTTGGGCTCAATTGTGGTCATAAGTTGAAGACTACCTTTATTTTAACCTTGAATAAAACAAGAATTTTGTATTCTTTCTTCTTTTTGCAAACCATCTTTGAAATCCTCAAAGGAATTTCTAGCATCTGTCTGTCAACCCTGAAGCTGACCTGAAGCTGACCTCAGATGCTCATCCTATCAGAGTTCTTATTTTCATGTTTGTCAAATCCCCTTTGTAGTTTCGAAATATCAACTCCAGAAAAATCTCATTTGTAAATCCAGTAAAAGGAAATGATTGAGACTGCTCATCTCACTCATTATTTGTATTTCTTTTTCAGATTTTATTTTTCATTTGAAAATCCACTACTTGATCTGTACAGTTGGTCTCTGGGTTTTCTTTTAGCAAGCAGACAACAGGAACTGTTTCTGCATTTGGCTTCTGGTAAGGTTGGGAATTGTGAGATTCCATCTTGTTTATAGCTGTTAATGTCATCTCCATGGACTCCAGATTTGACTGGGTACCCCTGTTAATCAATTTAGTTGTTTTTCTCTCATTTTACCTTCTTTCAAGATTTAGAACCTTCAGACTAACAAGCTTAATTGAACTTATTAGGTGATTTTCTTTCAATTCTTTAAAAGCATCAGTATAACTATAGTTCAAAAAATGTGTACTTTTTAGAATTTACTTATTTAAGAAAATGTATATGGCCACCCACTCACTCTCAATGATTATGGACAGCTAACAAAAGTAAAAACCCAATATACAAACAAGAAAAACGATATCCCTCCTCCCCACAACAACAATCAATCAGAGTATACAGAAAAGGATGGATTTTGTTAGTTTTAGAAATTTTTAAATGAACTAAGAGCTCAGATGACTTAATTTAAGACTTTGGAGTTGATTGAAAAGATCCTTCTTCTCTCATGGAAAACCCTTTGTTTACAGTACACTCTGAAACCAATAACAAGACTTTGAAGATGAGACACCAGAGGGCACCAGATGGCTACCTAAAGGGGAAACATTTGCTCTAAGGAACAGGAGGTTTTTGAACTATTTAACTTTTTCCTTGTATTGGGTGGTATTATTGCAGAGGCACAAGTCTCACCGAATAAAACTGAAGCTGATTTACAGGTGGAATTAAAAATTACAGCTTAAAAGAAAGACATAGTTGTTTAATGAAGGGATTTATGCCCTTGTATAATAGGGGAAACGTGACTGTAAATCGTGATCAGACGTGTACTTTTATTTACATTACATGGATCTGCTACAAAGCAGACTATTCACCAAGTGTAATCTTTGATCCAGGTTCTATTAATCCCCTATTTAAAGAATATTGCTGCTCCTTTGGACATTATTTTCTATCCATGATAAAAATGGTTTCTAAGCAAAGCCAAAATACTGTGAATAGCAAAACTACCCAGTATAATTTGTTCTGGGCACTGTGTATTCGTTTAAGTGCACTTAGTCGCTCTTAAGGGAGAATTGGTTGCAATTGAGCAAACCAATTTCCATACCATTTTCTCTCCCATTCTATCAAATCAAAACTAACCACAGTCTTCTGGCTTGAATAATGGATAGTTTATTCTTCTCTTTCCATGCAAACTTTATTCATTATCTTGCCTGATGTAAAATTCTAGATTATAGAAAGCTTTGCCCTTTCTGTAAGGGTTTAGTTCTATAAGGGTTTGATTCCTGAAAATCCTCACAATGGGATAAAGTGCTGTTTCTAAATCTAAGACCTTATCTAAGATCTAAGACTTTATGGGGAGAAAAGTAGGACTAGGCAAACTAAATCATGATTCAACCAGGTGCAATCCTTCAAACATCCTTTTCACTGTGTAATGAAAGTACAGCAAGGCAAAGAGACAACAACAAAGAAAAGAAAAGCAGCAAAAGGAAAGAAAACCTTATAAAGTACAAGAGCAGAAACATTTACTTGTAACAGAAGCTGACTGTCAAAGAAAGATTAGACCATATGGTTGCAGAAACCCAGATACAGATAGTGGCACAAATTGCTTTACAGAAATTTTACAGGGTTGGACTAGATGACCTACAAGGTCCCTCCCAACTCTGTTAATGTAATCTAATTCCTGATGTTCTTTTTGAAAATGGTTGGTATGTATTTAAGATCATATCATGGAAACTCATTGCCTTTCTTCTTCTTCTTTAGTTTAATTTGGAGCTTGTACAGAAGCAGCTCATGATTACACATCATGAGTATACTCCATCTAATGATGTCTGTGGAGATTTTCAGTCATCCAGGTCATAGTTGTCTCAAAGGTGGGGGACAGCTGGACTGTTTTTTCCTTGAGGAATAAGAAAATGTTACGCTTCTCATCCAAGAAATTTCATCAGTTCTAATGGAGCTTTAGTCTCTAGTTTAGAGATGTCTGGGTTGTTTGAAGACAGTGTTAGCTATGAAGAACTCTTTAGAATGACAGAAAGAGATAAGTCAGTGTCCTGCTTCTGACTGGTTTCCATTGCTATGCAATCCGACTACATTTTCCTCTTTCATGATTCCAACTTTGGCATTCCAGTTTCCAATTGCAAAGCAGCACATCTTGCTTGCAGGTTCTGCAAATTTACACGATCACAGAAGTCATCCTCTTCTTCTACATCTGTGACTGGAGCATAAAACTTGAGTCATTATCATATTAAAAGATGTTCCATGGAATCAAATTAATACTGCATTGTAGCCAGGTACTGTTTTTGCTATGTCCTTTCTAGCTATTAAAAAAATACTATTCTTTGTTTTTTATGTCCTAAGTAATAAATGGTGTAATCGTCTATCTGAAAGGATCCCATCCAAGTCCATCTTTATTTACTGTTGCTTATGATATCAGTTTGTAGTTGTTTCATTTCATCTTTGACCATGCTGAGTTTTTTTGTGTTTATGCTTCTTAGTTTCCATGTTCTTAATGTAATTCTATCTTTGCAGCTTTGGATTTTGTTATCCTGAACGGTAATATCAGCAACTAGATATCCCAAAAGCTTTAATATAGTCATGTAGCACTCTGAAAGATCCTTAGCTCCTCTTCATTAGCATGCTGAGTGCTATTTGGACCCAGGGGCCTATCATCTGGCACAATATCATAAATCATTTTATGTTTTGCATCCATGCGGTTTTCTTAGTAAAAAGTACAGGAGTGGCTTTTATCATTGCCTTCTGCCACACAGTATGAATTCATGCTTTTTCCATTTTCAGTAAAGCAATTACTCACTACCAGCATCTTCTTGTATTAGTGCTGCCCTAATTGGATTTCTGCTTCCTTTAGTTGGCAGCTAGAAGATCTTCATGCCTTAGATCAAGGATCCCCAACCCCTGGTCCATTGACTTGCACCAGGCCACAGCATGCCGGCAACCAGGCCCTGCAAACAAGTGAAGCCATGCTGATGTAAAACCATACCCCCTTTGGTCTGTGGAAATTTTTTTCTGCATGGAACTGGTCCCTGGTGCCCTTAAGGTTGGGGTCACTGCCTTAGATGGCCTTGGTGGGAGCTTATACTCTTGGAATACACTTCCAACATTTTTGCTTATCCTTCTTAGGAACAACCCCAAACCCCACCACAATGAGTCAGCACAATAGGACTTGGGAGGGTGGTGAAGTAAAATACAGATGATGAATTTAAGAATATCGCACAGATATATTTCCAATTCTCCTCAGTTTTGCATTAATTAATATTCCCATGCAAATCCACCCCTTCCACATTTTAACTCTACTTTTGCCTTTACTTAACTGTTACTGACCGTTATTGGCTTATTTACAGTTCTCGCTTGATTTCTGTGTGTGTATATACATCTCAGTCCGCTATAGAAAAAAATATCTCGAAATTTCTCTCAATATATTTCTTCATACATTTAGAAAGAAAACTGTTTTTTTTACAAGGTTCAATCAGTAAAGTATAGGGGTATATTAAGAATACATTTGACAATAGTGCAAACTTCTTCATTTTATGTCATTTTCTGAACATGCTGTCAAGTTTTTTCACAATACTGCTATAACTAGTCCATAACATGTAGGCCAATGATGCAAGGTATGGATACAGAGAGGCAGAAGTTGGTAGGATCTCTCTTTGCTTCAGAAAAACACTCATGCTATGAGCTTGCAGGGACCACTTTTTAAAAGCTATTTTCTTTGAAAACTTGTATTTTCTTATATTTGCTGGCCCCAATAAAGTTCTCATGCTCCAATGGATCCGATGTAGTGGCTAGGTTATTCTTAATATGTTATTCTGATTTGAGACGCTCTAGTGTTTATTTCAAGACATGCATTTTGTACCTGTTCAATAACTGTCACAGCATATGTTGACGAGAATGAGTTTCATTATCTGATAGCTTTGAGCTCCTTCAGTCAATTCTGTGTGGTGAAGTGCTGCTCACTATGAAGTACAAAAAAGAAGGATAATAGATTATTCCAAAACTCAATCTCAATGTAGCAACCAGGTTCCTAACACAGAAAGAAACTGTATTGTGTGGCATTTTAGCATCAAATGAATAGCAGGGAAGCAATGGCTTTGGATTTTTACCAACACTGAATTGGATTTTAAACACCATAGCATTCAACACTGGGACCAGCCAATAGGTACATAGACATAAATGTTTTTCTGTTGCCCTGCTGGTCTATGTTGTTCTCCCAAGTTCCCAAGTTTTATTGTAGCTTATTTTATTTCAAAGACAAACTTTTGGAATCTTCTATTGTATCACTATGCAATCTTCTGTGTAGATATTGGAGTTTATTTGGAGAGAAAACTGATTTTAATTCATGTACCCATCAATGCAATGTTAAAAGAAAAAAAAAACGTTTGCGGTCCCTGAGGGCTTTTTATGTAAAAGCTTCAGAGTCTTAACAAAATATTTTGTTTACACCTTTTCAAAATCCAGCTCTTCTGTTTTGAAGATGTCAGGCTGACAGCATGATGCTGTGCCTTAATTTAAAGTTCTGTTTTTTACTGAGGAGAGAATTGTGATTGCCCAGAGTGTTGGTAGACTTGTGTGCTTTTAAAAAAGCCAACACATTTCCAGTATTTCAGCCTATTCCCAAGATAAATATTTTTAAAGTTAGAAAATATTTCCCTCATGTTATTAAACCTATGAGAAGCATTTTAAAGGAACAAAGTATTAAATACATGTTACATATTTAATATGTAGCTGATCACTTCAGGTCTGGATTCAGCAACATTGTCTGTATGGAACTGTCCTTGAAAAATATTTAGAATAATGTGACTGGTTCTTCCAAAACACAGTTCTCAT
Organism: Oxyrhabdium leporinum; assembly: GCA_032468155.1. Lineage (NCBI taxonomy): Eukaryota > Metazoa > Chordata > Lepidosauria > Squamata > Cyclocoridae > Oxyrhabdium > Oxyrhabdium leporinum. The sequence goes on along the minus strand of JANHFL010001572.1, from coordinate 165,693 downwards.
AATAGTCAACCAGAAGCTCTTTTTATATGTAGCAAACACCATTGGGATGCCCACTTTGAATCAAACATCCACTCTGCAATTTTATTACAATTATTTAGGAATGAGTTGAATAAAACTCTAATATTCATATTTCTGAGGAGACATTGCATAGCATCCTAAGGAGATTGTAGGCTTAGTTCTTTGTTAGTTATAATTAGAATAGACCCATTGATTTCAATGGGTCCATTGTAAGTATGATTAAATTCGAGGGAAAGTTATAATCTGTTATATAGTAAACGCTATCACTGAATGACAGCTGGCACCGACATTTATGGATAAAGCAGTATGTTTCACATTTCAATTGTGTCATATATACAGTAATTTTTAAACTGGGAGAACAGAAAAGGCAGAATTGATTGCAATGCCACCATTTCCCTGAAGACTTGAGAGTGAGATAAAAATAAATATGGATGTTTAAGACACTATACTGTGTTTTCAGGTCATAGCCCATTTTGAAACTTTTCTTCCCAGCGTTTTTCCCCCCAACAAGTCAGAAAAGCAATAAACAATTTAAGATGTGGTCCTTAAGTTGAAGCTATTAGAACAGAAGAGTATAGATTATCTATCCACATTTCATGGTAAAAGACAAATCACCTTGATTAAATGGTGAAATAGAATGTGAGGCTTAAAAATAAATGTAAACGTTTGTCTTAAAAATAGAACCACTCCTGCAGAACTGTAATTGCCTATGAAGAATATTAATAAGAAGAAAAACCCATGTTTTATTATTGAATATATTCTGAAGCCATACTTCATGTGATTGGTTTAGCAACAATAAAGGAAATCCAGTTGCATTAACAATTTTTTTTCCTTTTTGCTGTTTCTTACTATTCTTCTCCATTTTTTCTCCTAAAATTATGGATGATCTCTTCCCACAATGTTGTGTTTCATCATTTAGAGGGCTGGATGAATAAAAAAAATTCCCCAGGGACATATGGCGATTTCATTTCTGAATCTATGTCAACTCATGTTATATTCATATACATTTTTTCTTCTATGCCTCATAAGACCTGTTCTCAGTTGGACTGTTTTTTTTTTAACTTCTCAGTCTTTGACTGTGGATATTTGCAATATCTGTTCAGTTGCAATTTCTGACCATGCTCTAGTTATATCATCATTTTTTAAAGGGAAAGAAAAATTGATCTACTACTTTAACATGTTTTTAAATGCATCATTTTTTATAAAGACTTGCTTTTTACATAGCAAGTGAAACAAGAGTTTCAGGGTGGTTTCTTTTTTTCTTTTTTTACACAACAGAAACATATACAAATAGACATTTGGCAAATGTAGGGATTGGATTGTTTGAAATTCTTTTAAGGCATTTATTCATATGTTCATGGAGATTCTCAGTCACCTAGGCCATGAAGCTTCTTGGATGAGAAACAAAACATTTTCAAGGAAAAACAAAGAAAGTCTAGTTGTCTTTTGAAAAAACTCCTTTGGGACATTTATTCATAGTTGGATGACTTCTTTTACCCCTTGGAAAAAGCAGACATAAAAATAGGAATCTGAAAAATTGGCCAATATAGTAAGATCAGGAAAACATTGGATAATTATGCAAATAGATCCTCATCATAATTGTACAATGCTCATGTCTGCTAAAATGGGACTTTTATCATCTTTATGCAATTGATAAGAGATAGATTTTGAACGTATCAGGAAAGATTATTGTAGATAGCTAGTGACAATAAGTAAATTGACTTCTAAATCATAGCAATACAATACCAGCTAAATAGTAGTATTCCTACTATTAAGGATGTTCCAGATAATATATTTAACAAATTAAACAGGATCTGATGTTTTTTTTTTCTCAAAATGAAAGCAGTGCTGTCCTATTATATTACAAGCTCTGTCCTTTTATTTCTTTATGACAATACAATGCATGCACTAAAGGGGTGAAGTTTGTATCATGATAGGATGATAGTGCTTTCTTCATTTGCACCTCCCAATGTCCCACGGAGCTGCCTTGCCATCCAGCTTTCCTTATCACTATTATCAGTACCAATACTAAAACAAGTCTTCTGCTGAAACCATCTCACGAAAAAAAATAACTTATTTTAAAACATGTTCAGCTGAGAAATTCTTATTAAATAAGAAACACATCAAATTATAGCTTGTTTACTCAAGTTATGAAAATTCTAATAAGCATTTTGTTATAGTCTGTCATGTAACCATGAGGATGCTGTAGAATTTTTTTTTAAAAAATAATAAATTGCAATATAGTTCAGTTACATTAAATTAATTATTAGGAGAGTGGAACATTAGACAGATTGATTAAAATGTTTTTCATTCTTTCAATAAAGTTTGGGGAGAATTGTTGTTGGTACATATATCTGTTCCTCTTGAGAGCCTGGCATTATTGTTTTTAATTTCCTAATCATATACTACCATTATTGAAATTATAGCTAGTAATTTAATTTTGAACTGTGTATAATAACTCTGTCCTCTGTCAGAGTGTAAGGCATAATTTGCTTTATCCTAACACAGGCTAAAGAATGCCTTAAATCTTTCTAATGATGTCTTTCCCTTAATTGAAATCAGTATCCTACGTACAAGGAACAATTCACGCTGCAGCATTTACTTCCCAAATGCATTGACAGACATTAAGTACTGATGCTTCTTTATTTTCACAGCCAAAAGTTTTTATTGGTAGTGCAGATGGTAATTTAACTAAGTCCAAGGCATAGAAAATTTCACTTTAATGGGTGCAGTTCACATGCATTTCAAATCAGCATTATATCTCCACAAATGGTTTCTTTCCTCCCTGACCAGCTTTCTTAAAAATAAAAAAGGGGTTGAAACCTTATTCATGATATATTTCAGTGAATGAATATGAAAGAGATTGCAATATTTACCCATGTAGAACAATTAAGTATTTATTATTATTATGTTCATTTTGTTTTCCCTCCCAAGCCTATTGATAATTGTATTCCATTTTAAAAAAGTATTCCATTTGAAAAAGTAATAAGATGACTTGCAGTTCACAAAGAAAACTTATTTTTTACTGTATAATTTATGCAAAAATATCTGTTTGCTTAAGATTTAATTTTCAAATTAATTTATTGATATCGTATGGATCTTATTTCCCCCCTCACCCATTGTTTAATCCTTGTAGTGTATACAGCTTATCAGAGCACTATCACTGATGCATTATTCATTTTACTTTCAAGATGTATGTGTATGTGCATACACACACGCATGCACACATGTGAATCACCTTAGAAACCTGGCAAATTAAGAAGTTGCAGTGGGTTAACATTAACATTGTCTACCATACGGAACATCCTTCCCCTTGAAATTAGATTACCCCCATCCATTTTGATCTCTTATAAGGCCTTTGAAATCTGGTTATGCAGTCAGACCTGCAGCTTCCAGGGAACTGGAGATTTACCCTTATGGCTGTACGCTTACAGAACCATTTTTATTCTCCTTTCACCCAGGGTTAATATTTTAGTTTTTGTTATTATTACTGTTACTTTTAGATTTTTATTCTGTTTCATATTGCCTTTTTTATTTATTGTTGTGTGCTACAGACCCCCCTTTGGAGGAGATTTGCAGCTATATAAATGTGATAAATAAATAAACAAACAAGCAAACATCATTCTCTATAAATGAAATAGTAAAAAAAAGCTAAAAAGCTTTCTCACTTTTGTACTCTTTTTTTAAATCTAAATTTGTATTTGAAAATGATATTTTACACTAGTTGGAAAGGTGTGAAAGTTTGTTTGTAGGTTGTCCAAAGTTATTAGAAATTTCTTTACAACCTCTCCATCAAAACAATATTTACAGAGCATACAGTCTTTTTGTAAATCGGAGAAAGTATGTTACATCACTATGCTTTCTTTAAATGCACCCTTAACATAATACTAATTCTATGTAGTAATAGTCCAGATTTCTTTAATATTTTTGTCTATAATGACATTAATTTGATCAGATGGACTTGATGTTTGAAAATATTGATCCAACAGTCAAGAGTGATAAATCTATGAAACTGAAAATAAATACTTATTACAGAAACAGGTACTGTCTGAGTTTATAATTCTTTACAGTGGTATTTTTGTAGTTTATTAGAAACCATCTGGTTGCAATGTCAATAACACTAATTTTGAAATATAAGCATTTGTAGAGCTCTGGTTCAAACTGATATATAGAATCTGTCTTCTTCCTTGATGTGCCCAAAAAAAATAAGAAGTGATCAGCTAGATTACAGCTGAGGGTTTCCCCTTATTTCTAAGGAACAGAAAAAGAGAGAATATACCTGATGTTTTTCCTTCACCTGATGCAATTTTGATGGTGCCAAAGGTTTAGAAAACTATTTCCTTACATAATCATTTAGAAATAAACTCTGCTAATTAGCACTTCCTAACTATGTTTGAAAAAATCTGCAAGAATGGCTCCTTGAAGATATTATCAAAGAACTGAGGGACCCTTGGCAGTCAACATATATATGCACAAGAAAAAATAATGTTGTGCCAATGTATATGAAATAATAGATCAATACTGTATCAATAAACTTAGGACAGTTTGTGACTATAGTCTGTTATGTGTTGAATTGTGAAAGTTAATATTCTCAAATCCTAAAGCCGAAGCTGAGGGAGACAAAACTGCACTTACCTCTAAGATTCTGTCCATTGGAATGAATACTTCATGGAGTTACTGAAGATCTTGATAGAATGGTTTGTGGGGAAAATGATGTTTTAAATAATGAAATAGCATAATTTTGCCAGAGAAAAATCTCTTATGCACAGTTTAATCTGGATGACAATATTTGCCAATCAGACATATTAAATCTCCAAGAAAAAGCCTTTGGCCACATGCAAATGAAATGAAAATGATTGTGGTAAGAATCCAGAGGTAATTTTACAAAATCAATCTATATCTTGTGCTGTTGAATCTGGTATTTAATAACACCATATAATTCATAATTCACAGCCAGGAAGGTTCGTAAAATATATGATCTTAAAGTTTTAAATATGTATGATTCATAGCTAAGCAGACCAACAAGAATTGACAATTGTCAAAGAAGACCCTTTACAGATATTCCAAGTATTGGGAGTTTATAACATAAGCGGTGCTCTGCTGGATTGGACTCTGTCCCACATGGCTTAGTAGTTTGTTCTCACATTGATCAACCAACAGCACAAGGAAGCCACTAGTCTCCAGAAAAACTTCAGAAGCAGGCACCCTGCCTTAAAGAATAATAGCAATTAATCCCATGAGTTTCATGAGTTGTTCCAAGCTTTTATGAAGCCAACAAGCTGATAGCTAGCTCTATCTTGTAGTGGTGACTTCCAAAATTTAATTATGTGTTGTGTGACAAATTATTTTTGTCTGTTTCCTGACTCAGTGAAATCGAATACTGGAAGAATCAGCACAAAAGGATTTTTTTACACAATGCATAATTATATTTTGGTTCTTCCAGGCTCCAATTTCATTGAGTGGTTCTAGAAGAAGAAAGTAGCTTCGCCTTGTCCACTGTATCCACACCATGCATAATTTTATACACTTAAATCATGTGCCTTCTCATCTGCCTCCTTTCTAGACTAAAAAGCCTCAAGTCTCAGACTTTCCTCATAAGGAGCTATTCCATGTTAGTTTCCTTCCTCTAAACTTATACATTTACTGAAGTAAATCAGACATATATACATTGATAACAACAATTAATACAAGGATATTTTGCAGTCTGGGAGAGAAGATAGTGTTGATTGTCTATCATAAATATCATCCAAATCATCACTAGTTTAGGAAGAATATAAAAGGAGAACTCATCTGAAATGCAAAGTTCAGATCATTACTGTGTAATTGCCTATTACACAATTACATTACCAGTCTTATTGTAGTAATTAATGACTTAATTTTATGAACATGCCATGCTAAAGTCACTATAATTTTTGAAGTATTTTTTCTTGTTGAAAATGTAATAATTTTTATTTCAGTAAAAAGAGGAAAGAATCCTTTTCACTCAGAGATTGATTTAGAGATAAAATATTGTGCATTGACTATGTTTAGAAAGAAAACAGAGGAACCTGAAGCCACACTAAGATTATGAGATCTCCTGAACCTTCCTTCCTTCCTCTTAAGAGAAAATTAACCAGTATCAACCAGGTGCTGTTATAACTGATTATCCTTCCCTAAGTTCACCTCACTTCATTCTCATTGTTCACTTTCGTGTCATGTCTAAGTTCCAGGGTCTCTGTCTATTTTTTCCTTTATCTTTGACTCTCTTTCAATTTCCTCTATGGTATGTTCCTCTGTCATCCAGCCACCAAAGATCATTAAGTTTCCAGCGTAGCGCATTTACTGCTTTTACTTCCTTCCTTTCTTTCTCTTTCTACCTCCTCATCCATTGCTTACTACATTTCATAGTTTCAAATTGTTCTGTTAATATTTCTTTCACAGAACTATCTCTTTCTTGACATCTTTTCCCCTTTTTATTATATGGTTACATATAATAAATACAATACATTGTAATACAATACATTGTATTATTTCGGTGCAGATTTCAAAGCAATAATGTTTATACAGTATTATTAATATTCAATTTATTAAAAAGAACCTTAAAGTATTGAAAAGTTAACAAAAATCTATCTGTATTAATTGCCATTTTGTAGAAGATTATTTTACTTTTTATCCAAAGCTAAAAATAAGATATAAAAGAAAGAACCACTGCAATTCACATCGAAGTATTAATATAGTATTACTGTAATATATTATTATATTATGGTAATAGTTTCAGTCTTGAACAAATTACTTATCTTGATTGTAGTATTATTTAATATATGTATGTATACATATGTCCACACCCATACATGCATACAGAGAAAAACATATGCACATATAATTTATGTGCATTTATACGTTTGTATGTTGATGAAAGAACCAATTTGAACTTCTTTTTCTATTAACTTCTCCTGCCATGGGATCCTTCTTGTCACTACACTGAGTTTATTAAAATCTATTTAAGTGCAAAAATGCACCTTTGACTAAGCTCAGCTTTATTTTCCTTTAAATAAAGAACACCAGCCTACATACATATTTTTTCCCCAATTTTCATACTATTCACGCTTTCTCACCTAAGTCTTGCCAATCATTTTTTTTAATTTATAACCCCATAACAATGCTTATCACCTCTTCCAGTTTTTACTTTGGCTATAAAAGCAGCCATCCATTCTACATAATGCTAGTGGTTTGGATGGCTTCAATGCTATTTTATTTTATATCAAATATGTCATGGAAAAGTTATGTTATCTTATCTTTATAATAAGGAGGTGATGTGAATCTGACCAAAATAACCTTTTCATTTCATTATTGAAGTGAGCTGTGGTAGATGAAGTTCATGATTATCTTTACAATCCAAATTTTACTGGCCTAGCTAATAACTCCCTAGCTAATTGCTCCCTACATCTTAATTAGTACAAAACAAAATCCAACATATGGATTGCTCGGTCCATCTATAAGTTTCATCTATATCAATCAGGCCAAGATATGATATATGCTGGTGCCTTGTCATGGCAAATTTACAGCAGAGGTAAGAAAGACACATTCTTTACCAATGGAATTATCCCATTTAGAAGCATGATGATAACCTGTGAATATAAAAATACCAAAGGGATTTGTAGAATATTAAGAACCTTTAAATAGATTTTTTTCAGCTTATGTATTTATATTATAGTTAAGATGAGTACATTTCTTGAATTAAGAAACAGTTCTTGATGGGATCTTAAATCTATTTTTGCATAGAGTCATAACATTAAAATATTCTGATGTAAATCACTTAAAATAATTGAGTACAATTGTGTTTTTTTAAATAATTGTATATACTATATAAATATAGTATATATTATATATTATATCTAATCTATCTATCTATCTATCTATCTATCTATCTATCTATCTATCTATCTATCTATCTATCTATCTATCTATCT
>JANHFL010001572.1:103590-115061 GCA_032468155.1 Oxyrhabdium leporinum | reverse complement strand
CCCGCACAACCAAACAGGACTTTTTAAAAAATTATTATTGTTCCAAATAATGGCATCAGTGAAATACATGCTAATCCGAGGGATGCCCAGTTGAGAGCTCCTTTCATGTCCCCATTAAATTTGTGATAGGTTACAGAATTTAGCTCTGTTTTCTAAGCAATCAGAACAAGAAATCACAAGATGACTAGAAAGAAATTGCCAAAATTTGAACAAAATTAGAGGAGGTGAAGAATGACTTCAATAGTATAAGATCACCCCCATGATAGATTGCTGTAAGAATTTCAGAAGCTCTGGATATAATTGGATTGCAAAACTTCATTGATCACAAGGAGTCTTAAGATGTAAGCACATGCATAGACATATGTCTATGCCTGGAAACTTTTGTCTTAGTGAAAATGAAAAAAAAAAATTCATTGGTTTTATATAAGCAAGGTTTATTTATTTGGATTTTGAAAGGCTACTAATTAGTATTCTTGATCTTGTACTTTAATTAACATGTGATTGGTTTAAGGGGAGAAAAGAGACTTTTTGCAGTAAGAGTCTTACTACAAACACTGTAACGCCTCATTAATATAGTTACATTTATTATATTTTAAAAAAATCCTTTTTGCAACCATTTATGTGTTCAGATTCTCCACTTAAAGTACTTTAACAGAGTTTGAAAACTAAGTGAACAGTACAAAGGGAAAAAAATAACAAGACAAAATGTTTGGGTTTTAATAAATAGAATCTGGTTTTACAACATAGGTTAATCTATTCATATTGCTTTGAATACACTTTGTTCATTAATGAAGATTGATTATGTGCCATCAAATCAGTGCCATCTCTTAGAGACCACATACATAGATCTTCTGTAGAATGTTCATTCCCAACCCATCGCTTCATGTTTTCCAATGGGTGCACCCGTATCTGCTGTAATTGAGTCCATCCTCTTTGTAGAAATTCATCCTCTCCTTCTCTTTCCCTCAATCTTTCCATACATAATAGAATTCTCAAGAAAGCTATAATGTGTCCCAAATATGATAATTTGAGCCTGGTAGTTTGTGCCTCAAGTGAGAACAATGAATTGATTTGTTCTACGATTCATATGTTTGCTTGCTTGGCTATCCATCATATTTTCAGAAGTTTTCTCCAACACAAAGTTCAAAAATGGCAATATTCTTTAATATGCATCTTCTTCAAAGTCTAACTTCCATTTTCATATAGCCTTACAGGGGAAAAAAATTCCCTGCATGATTCCAATCTAATAAAGAATTTCTCATATTACAGTCCCATTTGTCATTTTGTCCATCTATTTCCTGGAACCAAAATATTGTAGGCATTTTTGAGCTCTGTCATAATTTGTTGCATTAGAAATATTCTCTGTGAGAAAAACAAAGATTGAAAGAAAACAAATCTATATTTGCGGCCTCGAATTACTCTTGGAAATAATGAAGATGGGATACAATGAATAAAGAAAAATTAAAAAATACCAATTGTCTGCTCCAAGCTGGCTCAGTCCCAGATAGTTTTCTGTATTCTGTATATTCTGTATCTTCTTGCTATTTCTGAACTCAAATTCAGAATTCTATTTCCATTAAAATTGCATCCCTCTCAGTGTTGACAGCAACTTTCCTCACGTGTTTGTATGTTTATTTGGTTATATTTTGCTTTTAACTGAGTGAGTTCCTTAAGCCCAACTTTTACATTGCAGATAAACCCTTTCTGGGGACTAAACTACTGCAAATTTCTCTGGAGCACATCTGTACAACCAAAATGAGGACTGAGACTCTAAAAGCAATCTCGACTTCATCATCATCCAAAGCTACCTTAAAAAGGGAGGGAAATATGTCTTGAGGTATTTTCCAAGATAAATTCCAACCTGTACTCTGAATCTAGTGTGATCTGACACATAAATCTTATACAGGTAGTTCTCAATTTACGATTAGTTATTTTAGTTATGTTAGGAGCTTTAATGGCCTTGGAATGGGTGCTTTACAGACTTCCAGTAGTTTAAAATGTTGTGTGTCCCCCAATCATTTGAGCACTGGGCAACTGGCTCTCATTGATGATCATTTGCAACAACCCATGGCCATGTGATTGCAATTTTGGACTATTTTTTTGCCATGCAATGATTATTCAGAACAGTGGGTTTGCTTAATGACTGCACTGTTCATTTAATGATTACATTTGCTTAACACTTGCAGTGATTCACTTAATGACTACTGAATGAAAAAAGTCAGAAAAAAACAAGACTGGCCATGTGTGGGCCTCCACTTACAACTGCAACAATTTATGACCGGTTTTCTGGTCCCAATTGTGGTCATAAATTGAGGACTACCCTTGTTTTTATTTTGACTTTTGACTGTAGTAACCAGAATCCATCCACCAAATTGCTGAAACACCAACAATCCTTTGCACTAGGATGTTCTAAGACCTTTCCTATCCTTTCTGTCTTCAGCCTCTCCTAATCAGTAGCCAGAAGGCCTAGTTCTATGATCAAGCTACATGTTGAAAAGATTGAGATTGGCATGATTGATGATGGTCTGATCTTAGGAGTCATGTCTGCTTTGATAAATCTATATTTTCCCTTTAACTGCTCCCTCCCAAAATATGTTATGCAAGCAAGAATAAAAAGGGGTCTAATTCCCTTATTCACACATTCCAATTTTGTTTACAATAATTATTGGACCAGTGTTTGGAGATCAGCAGGGCTCCAGGTTGACAGAATTGGAACTTCATAGAGATCTTGGAATCAGGGCAAACCAAATTAGAGGGGGAAAAATCCTACATTGTTCCCATTTGTCCTAGATTCAGGCTTTGTCAAAAGTGAAAGTCAACCCAATTACATATATTTATGCTTTTCTCAAACCAAACTTTTGCTCAAATTATCATTTTAAATAATAAAATAGCCCTTTGGTTTGATACAAAATAATAAGGGGAGGAGATGTTCGTTGTATCAAAATGTTTATTAAATATGAATGAAATTTTACTCATATGTAAAATGTTGGCAATCATGCATAAGTGACTAATGAGATTTTTTTTTAAAAAATATATGAAATAGCATAAAATGGCAAATGGGTTTTTGTCTGCATCCAAAGTCTACTAAAGTGGGGCAATGAAAATTTATCTGATTTGAATTTTGCATACAACTCATTATGTACAGTATATATTTGCCTTTCAAAGCAGAACAAGAAGAACCCAAAGCCCAAAATATAATCTGGGTACCTAATGCTCTGTTCAGTATTTAAAAGGAAGAGGACTGAATTTGAAGAGACAAGTTATGCTCATTTCTTTAACCCTCACCTGATTCCATCTTTACTCTGTCCTGTCCTATTCTATTTGCTTTGTTAGGTATATCTTCAAAAACCTGGATCTCCAGCAAGCATCTAGTCTGAATATTCAAAGATGCCTTTGTCTTTCAGAGTTCAGAGTTGCCTCCATCTAACTATCTGGACAATTTGAACTGGGCATTCACTTATGCATTTAAATTTCAATCCCTTCTTTTCTGTTGCAGTTTGACTGTGACAAAAACCAACGTTAGAAAGTACAATACAAATGAGCAGTTATTTGTAAGATGAAGCAATTTAAAACCAGATTGAAATTAAAGATATTTTAGTAATTCAATTATAACCTGCTTAAAAAGCACCGTCTTTCATAAGTAGAGAGAGTAATAGCCAAATGGAATGTCCTTAACAATGCCCCAGCTGAGAAGAAGACTACTGTTATCATCATTAAAACGACAATTTTTAAGTATTTTAAAATCTAGACAAGATTCCATGGTCAAGCTCCAAGTAATTTAAGGCTTTAAGCATGAGCAGCAATACCTTAAACTGTCCCTGCAAAACAATTGGAAAGGCTTTCCAAAATTGTCATTACTTCAGCCCAGTTCCATGAACCACTTAGCAGCTTAGTTGTCATATTTTCCACCTCTGGAAATATTCAAGCCATCCTACACATGGAGTACAATGTATTAGTCAAGCCAATAAGCATATTGGTAGCAAAGCCAACCCATTCAGGAATGTTGACAATTGACACAAACAAATTGTAACCCATATTTTCACGTGGCAATCCAGTGAAAGTTTAGGATCAAGGAGTATAGGCCTATTTCTAAAGTCCTACAAAATGACTCAGAAACTCAGATGGAACCCCCTCCCTTGGCGTTTTTGTTTTTTTTTACTAATTTGACTTGTCAAATTTTCATTTTAAGTTATTAGAATTAGTATGTGATAGTATGCATGCGAGTTGACTTGTTCCTTCATGCTCTAATAGCATATCAGTAATATATAATATGAAATACTTTTTTCTCTTTCCAAATATCCTCATATTGAATATTTTCATCAGGATTACTCCTGATGTTATTAGTAGTTGTTAAGTGATTATTCATGTATTCACCTCATTTGTTTATTACAGTCTTATGAGAAAAAGGAAAACTGAATTATCTGGAGTTGGAACATGATTTCCCAGACAGGAAATCTGCTGGACTTGCATCGATATTGAAAACATTCGGAACTATGCTTGAATAGAACAGTCCTCCTCTCATAGATTTTCACCCACATGAATGAATAGTGGAAAATAATAATGAAAAAACTGTGAAGAAGCACTGTTTTCTCTCTCATAGAATGGGAAAGCAAGTCTAGAGATTGTCCGTTCCCAATTCATGTACTAAATAAACTCATTGATTTCAAGTCTAAAAGGGATCCTTAGAATGAGTACATCAGGTATCTGTTCTGCTTTCCTATTAATTTTAATACCACCATTTGTTGCAATACAAAGGCTGATGACAAGTACAACATTGAGTATATTAAATGCCCACAACACCGTGGGTAGAATATTGACTGCCTCTCTGGTCCCTATTCCCATTATTTCTTTTCTAAAAATCAATTTGATACTGAAATGTTCATTTGTAGATAACCTTTTCTACTCTCTGTGATGTTATCACTTTAACCCTGGAATGTTTACTCATTTAATGAACCGTATGTTTTCACAATACCTTTCAGAATTTTAAATTCAAAGGCTCACCACGGAGCTTTTACTCCCCCCCCCCTCCTTCTAAGAAAACTAATATTTTATGCAGGCTTAGATTTGACTTTGAAGTTAATCTACCCTTAATATTCTCATTAAAATTGAAATAAAATGGTGTAGTGCTTACCAGTTGTTTGTATGCATTCTTGAATATCTAAAGCCTAATACTAAAATTCTTAACTGCTAATCACTTTTCTCAAAATAATCTCATTAAAGTTAAAACATGTTACTCCAGGAATTCTAGATTCCAACTTTGAGTGTCTGGAGTAAAGTGAGCATTTATAAACAGTAGATAGGAAGAAAGTGTTTCTTCCCAAAGCAAATTTATTTCTACTCTTAGAGGCAAACAGCATGTTACTTTTAATTTATACAGCCAGCTATGTCTATTTGTTTTCCTTTAATGCAAAATAAATTTGGAGTATCTGATTCCAACTTGGAGCTTAACTTACAGGGGACCATTGAACTTTGTTCCAGGTAGTAGTTTTGATATAGATGTTCTCCACACACTGCAAATAACCAAGAGACAAAAAAAAATCATCTCCTATTTAAATGACTTAGAAGCTTTTATTCATATGAAAATTTCAATTTACATTGGAAGGATGGCAAGGGCTAAAGTTTTCTGTTGGAAAGGATCTGCAACTATAATAGAGATTGATACAGGATCAGGTTTCCTGTGTTATCATATTAAAAGAAAAGAATGTACATAATTATGAGCTATGTAATAAGGGAATGTGCAGTTTGATTCTTGTGATTGCCCAGGAAAAATGCTATGTTTTTAGGGAAAAGGTAAAAGGGGTGTGCTGTAAAGAATGGATGGTGCCTGATTTCACATGTAAATATAGCCATACACATATGGCTTCAGAAATACATAAAGTGAAGGTGTAAGCCTGCTCTCAGTCATAAAAGCACTTTCTCAATAAAGAGTATAACTTCAGAAAGGACTCTGACACACTTCTATAAGATTATCACTGGATTTGTTTCCACTTCCCACTCAGTGTTTGATTGTGGGAGATATGTGAGTCAATAACACTGATAAAAGTTGTGCCCTCCCTCTTCTATTTGATCAATGATGGTTCATTCAACCATGCTGATCTCCACTCAAAGCAACAGTTACCTTGCATTGAACAGGCATGTATAATCCATTAATTCTGCATCAGTGAATCGAAACTTGCTGCCATAAAGGTAGCCCATCTATCATTTTTTTCCTGCGCCACAATCATCATCTGTTTTATCAGGGTTATGAGACAGCCTGGCGTGTGCAGAGAATCCGCCAAAGATATGTCACTATCAGAAGCAGAAACTCAGAATGGTGGCATATTTGATAAAATATATATATAGTAAACTAAGCAGTGATGATTGATGGTCCTTATACCAAATTACATTATATGATATGAGCTACTTTTTTGTGTCTCATAGTAAGAATAGTCTTCCTTACTATTATCATTATTAATAGTAGCATTTTCTTCTGGAAGCTCAGCGTAATGTGCTTGAGGGTTTATTTCATTTTATCAATACAACAACTGCATAGTGAGTTAGACTGATCTGGTCTACTTTCAATGGCTGATATTGAAAGCCTGGCTGTTGTTGTTTTTTCCCCCATTCCCTCTCTCCCCTCTTATATCCCAGGGAGCTAGGAAAGAGCCACTCTGAGTTTCTTTTCCTAATCTTTTCCTTATTTCCTGTGTTTAACACCTGTTTGTATATGTTGTTGAAACTGTCTTTGTTTAGCTTTTCCAAGTTTACCTCTGTAGCTCTCTAAGGGAAGGAAAGAGGATGAACTTAATCTATCAGGGTTTTTTTCTACAGTCTATCTATTATGTCCTTATTTTACTGCCATGATACCCCCTCTAGGTACTTCATTCTATTAATTAAAAGAGAAAGGGATTATTCTATTAATCAAAAGAGAAAGGGATTGTTCAGAAATTTAACTACTAAGACATAACAGACAGGGGCATGTCCATGTTCTGTGTGTCAGAAACTGCAAGATGACAGCTACTGTTTTATGATTGAAGATCTGTCCATTTTATACACACCTGCATCATAATACATCCATCAAATGCATAACATTCTTGTACAATCAGTATTAGACAGGGTCGTATTGTTGAGATAGGCAGACATAGAAATTGATATAAATAAATAAATGATCAAACAGACAATCTTGTAGAAGTGACTTAAATAAATAATCATAAATGTCCTTTAGTTCAAGGTTACCCATTGTTGTAAAGATTCACGACTTACAACAGATTCTTTTCTTCATGGGGAAATAAAAATGTTCTATTGTTTGTTGGCAAGTCAAAGCCTGCCATTATCTCTAGTGCAGTTTGAATGGAAGGACAGTGATACCAAAATGCTGCATTGATCTAAGTATTGATGAAGCACTTACAGCTAGTCTAAAGGGAGGGTGCTGCTGTATTATAAAGGTCCAAAGCAGTTATCTAATTAATTATATTGTTATTTAACATGCCCAGAGCCAATATAGGGGGATTGATTCCCATGACCTTCCTTCAGTAAATGTTTACAATTTGAAATATTAACATTACTCCAAGATCCAATCGTGCATAATTGTATTGAAATTAGCCAAGTTTGGGTTAGATGCTGCTTTTTTCATATGCTCTTCCTCTTCTCCTTCTTTATTTCCTCTAAGCCAAATAACTTAGGTTAACAATTAGTCCAAAATATAGCTGATAGAACAGAGGAGAAAGCTACTTTGTAGCTAAAATCAGAGATTTATATGCATTGGAGAACATTATTTTACATTAATATTATAATATATTTATAACCACTGATGGGATGCTAAATATGCAATAACCAGCTTTGATGACTCTGTTATGTCACACTGAGTCACAAGCCACCAAATAGCAGATTGGTGCAATAGGCATCACAATTCTTATCTAGGTTTAAAAAAGTCCAGAAAATATAACAATCAGCTCTAATAATCTGGTACATACCAAGTCCAGAACATCACTATTTGTATCCTTGTTGTTTGAATCTGGATAGAGACAGGTGTTGTACTTCATTTCTTTTTTTTCTTTTTTCTTTTAAGAGGCACGAGTATTTTTTACTCTCCTGACTAATATGTCCTGCCTGTTGTTAAAGTCAGCCTCCATATTCATATGCATTCCATATGACATATTGTCTTTCTGGCCAGTATGTTAGTGTATGGGAGATTAAAAAGTTCTTAATCCTACAGTAGAAGGTTTTCAAATATGTAGCAATCTTTTTCTACAGATGGATGCTAAATGAAAACAAATGTATCCATATGGATTGCTCTTTCCAATTACCCACATTTCTAAGTTGATGTCAAGATGAAATTATTGCTGTTTTAAGTTTTACTGTTTGGCTAAGCTAAAAGGGATAACAGAACAGATATTTTAAGTGATTGTTTTTGTTTTTGTTTTGTTTTTGTTTACATACATATTTATTGTGTTATTCCCTTCTGGAATAATCAACCTGCTTTCTCACATTCATCTATTTCTCATTGATCTGAAAAAATGGCAATGGACTATGAGAATTAAAACATGCAAAGGACATGAAGCTATCTATCCCAAATATTAATTAACACAGTAATATTGATAGGGCATCTTCCCTATGCCATATTCTAGTTGGGTCAAAATAATTTGAATTCCTCTACCTATCATGCTTTAGTTCAATCCAAGATTTCACCTAGTGATTCTTGGTATATGGAGAAAGTGTAGAATGGTCACCAAACTTAATTAGGTGCAGTATTCTCTGGTAATGTTACGGACATTACAGTAAGTTTTGGAACATTTGGCTTAGCATGATAATGCAGTGCCATGTCATCTAATTCCACTTTATCCCAACTATTACAGAACCCAGATACAGCTCAATTATAAATGGTGCCCTTAGGCCACACTGATGGATGGTGTCACCTTCTGCCAATGCAAATATTTGCATTTTTAAAAATAACTTTTGTTTTCAGAAGAAGAGATGGTGTTGGCATGCCTTAAGCACTAGGCTAGTTCTGCTATAACCTTTAATCTAGAATTACCTTGTAATTCAGAGGCCATCTGCAACACTGCATCATCATCATCATCATCATCATCACCACCACCACCACCATCATCAACCTAGCCACTTTCTATCCACTGCAGGATGAAGGCCTCTTCTGCATGTTTCTAACCAGTATGGTCTTGAGCTTTCCTTTGCTGGTTGGGCCCGCAATCCTTGCTGATGTCATCGCTCCATCTTGTTTTAGGTCTCTTTTGTGAATGCTTTTTATCAAGTGGGATACATTCTATGACTGTCTTGGTCCACCTCCCATCAGCTCTTTTTGCTATGTGACCAGCCCATTTCCATATCAATTCTTTTACTCTCTTGATTATATTGTATACATTTGTTCTCTAATCCATGTAAATGGATTAATCTATTTACATCTAATCTAATCCATGTCTTTCTATCTTGTCTTGTGATGCTGAGCATGTATCTTTACATGGCTCATCACTCATAGCTTTTATATTGATTGTGAGGTTAGTATCCATGTTTCATTGGCATATGTTAGAACAGGTAGCACACACTAATAAAAAACTTTTCTCTTCAGGCATAGGGGGAGGTTGTTCTTGAAAGTTATGCTTAGCTTGCCAGATGCCTGCCAACCACATTTAACATGCTGTTCAACTTCCTTTTTTGAATCACCTTGGCCAAGGTATATGTAGACTACTATGTCTAGTTCTTCTCCAAATATTTTTTCTTTCTTTCTTTGGTGAATTTGTGAAACATAACCTGGTTCTTTTTAAAGTTTATTTTTAAACCAAATGGTTCTCCTGCTTTATGTATGTGTCTTTGTAACTCTTCTGGGTCTTATGGTCTTCTGCATATTTTAATCTAATGTTCAGTGAAATCATAATGCTAAATCTAGATGTCTTGGCTTCATCTTGATTCTCCTCTTCAAAAAGGCCTTTGCCTCATCCTGAAGCTTCTTCTGACAATTTGAAAATCTGAAAAAGGCTTCTGAACAAGTGTTGCACATATATAAAAACCTCTGCCAACCACTGGACAGAAGAGAAGAGACAACATGCTTGTTTCTTAGAAAGGCATGGGCACATTCCTTTGGAATACAGCTTTGAAGAAATGCTTTGTTCAAGTCTTTGTCACAACAAAATGACCCTTCCAAAATCTGTTAACCTGAAGGTTAATTCAGTTCACTGACAGACCTTCAGGGTATTATTTAAATTAGCCATTTTTAAATTTTTGATTACACTGGCAGAATATTCTCTTACACTCAAGGAATTAAAAAAATAGTATTAAAGCAGAAGGTTTGTTCCCATATGCTTCCTTTGGCACAAGAAACATTACTCTGAAACTTGGAAACACAAAAATTACCAGGAAAAAAAAATGAAGATGAAGAGAAATAAACTTTGCAAATTATGTTTGCAAGATGTCCCATTTGTCTAAGAATACAGATGCTTCTGCATTAAGAGACTGGCAACCATATGGCTCACAATCAAGCATGACTCTTGCTGTTAGAGTATTTATACATAGGTGCTTAGAGAATAAATTCGGCTGCTAAATTAATCATGTTTTTTTTTAAATCTGCTGCTCAGGTAACTGAATGGAAACATTCATGAGCACTCATAAATCTAAACAGAATTATCAAGTCATTAAAGGAATATATTTGATGAATCATGTACCTTTTTGAGAATCATCCAATCTACCTTAAATAGATTGATATATTTTGAGATACTAAATTAAAACTAAAGTGATGTAAGCTACAATTATATGGTCCCCTGGACCACATCCAAAAAACTGTTATTTAGAACTTTTTCAGACCATTGAATTATTTGAAATTTGTTAAGCTGTGATTACTTTCATGACACAATTGACTGTAGGTCTGTTTAACTGTTTCATTTTATGTTTTGTATTTTAATTGTGTAATATTTTGGCCAGAAACCAACTTAAAAAAAAGATTTATACT
This sequence comes from Oxyrhabdium leporinum, assembly GCA_032468155.1. NCBI lineage: Eukaryota > Metazoa > Chordata > Lepidosauria > Squamata > Cyclocoridae > Oxyrhabdium > Oxyrhabdium leporinum. The sequence continues at coordinate 104,125 of JANHFL010001572.1, read as the reverse complement.
TTTTTTACCAGTATTATTGAGGCACTTAGTACCTGGGATAGAGAGTTTGGTGTCCTTTGAATGTTTTAGATTGCAGATTGTATAGTCTGTTATCCTTGCTTGTATCAGCTGGTGATGATAGGAATTGCAGTCCTAATGCTACCCTCTGGTTTTTATTTTATTTTATCTACTTTGGCGACCTTTATTACACTATATGCCACATTAAGCTTGTTGACTATTGTCCAGAGGGATGCTATTCCAGAGGGTGGGTGCCTTGACAGAACAAGGATGTTGTAGCCATTAGCACACTTTGGTTGATGGTACCCTCAGCATGTCCCTCCTGATAAATCAGATAGAATGAGTAGAATTAACCAAGGAGATACGGTTCCATAAGTAAAATGAATAAAATAAGAGAGCTTTTTTGTTTATTAGCCTCCTCTGATAGCTCCACTCATACTTGATACTATCTTGTCTCCTTCGTTGGAAGGAAGGAAGGAAGGAAGGAAGGAAGGAAGGAAGGAAGGAAGGAAGGAAGGAAGGAAGGAAGGAAGGAAGG
>JANHFL010001572.1:59282-85298 GCA_032468155.1 Oxyrhabdium leporinum | reverse complement strand
AAGAAAGAAAGAAAGAAAGAAAGAAAGAAAGAAAGAAAGAAAGAAAGAAAGAAAGAAAGAAAGAAAGAAAGATCACTGTAATATTATCTTTCAGCTCTTCTCCAATTTCTAGCATAATTTTTATTAGGTTTCACAGAACACTTGCTTTTGAATTTGGGAGCCATATGCAGAAGGCCTGTCTAAATGTAGAGAAAGAGAAATGAGACAGGGTATGTTTACAAGCAACAGACAAGAGGATTTCCAAGAATGTTGTGACTGAATATATTTAGATTTACTTTGGGGAGAAAGTACAAACAGAAAGAAAATATGACAAAATTGGGGATTATTACAGCTATCTAATTATTTGTTTTATACATTTATTTATATACAGAGAGACAGACAGGTTGAATATATTTGGCTCACTGGCTTTACAGAGTTATAATTTTATTTATACATTAACCAGATGATTTTACCAACAATGTTTTAGTTGCTTTTCTTCTATTAATACAAGTATACATGCTCAGGTTTCTAGTTAGGCAGCCAGCCTTTTTTCAGCCATCTGACATACGCACAAACACACCCTGAAGTATTCCAATTTATTTTTCCCAGTGGTCTTTTATAGATACTGTTACAGTTTATCTAATGAGTAAAATCCTTATTGGATGTTTTTAGGGTATCCTCTTAATTTGGTAGTTCTGTGCAGCTTTGGATTTTTGCCAAGTTTGGGGATTCTCTCTTTTTCTTTCATTCTCAGTCTTATCCCCCAGTCTGGCTTGCTCAGGAATTCTGGGAATTAAAATTCACAGGTGGCCATAGTTACACACCCCTGCTCCAGTCCTTTAGTCACCTGGCAGTTAATTTTGGTATTAGAAAGAAAGTGATTTTACTCTCCTGTGAGATAACATGTAAACACTCCACTTCATTTCATGAGTTTTTGTCCGGTGGTTTGCATGTAGCAAAATGTGTTTTCCCCCCACCCCGCCCCGCCAAAAAAAAAAAGTTTTATCTTTTTTTTCAGCTATGTGCGACAGCCTATAATGCATTTCCTGGGATGAGAAAAGTCAACACAGGGAAATGGAATTGAAAATGATTTTAGAAGTCACAGTATAGAGGATTAGCTTGGTATAACCCGGAACGGTTAACCTGTTCTGTTATATTTCTATGACTGACATTTTGGAGAGAGGGGGAAACTTTGAGAGGTCAAGCTAAGATGACCTACAAAATGTCAGAGAAACCCACTCTAAAGAATCCATTCCTGTAGAGAAAAAGCCAGGTGTACATTTAATGAGATAGTTCACCCTTCCTTCATCTGGTACCCTGCAGATGTATTAGGAGTGCAGTTCCTAGAATTCTTATGAAGCTGGCTGGAAATTCTAGTTCTAAAACATTTGAAGCGCACTACAATGGGAAAGGCAAATTGTAGAGGAAGAAATTACGTTTCTGTTAGAATAACATACTATCTGGGATGTTGGAAAGAGAGTTAACAGCACCTTCAGACCTGGAAGTTTCCCTAGTATAGAAGGTGGGGGGGATAAAGAAAGAAAGTCCAGTTGCCTTTTGAAATAGCACCTTTGGGTGTCCCATAAAATTTTGATTGAAAAAAAATCAAATGATTTCACACACAAAATTATAAAGCTACAGTAGGATTGTACAGATTTTTTAAAAGTACACCCTTTCAAACTATTCCTGTTTTCAGATAACAGATAATTGTGTTCCACAGGCTGGAAAAAGACACAGCAGCTCTAATTATTCAAGAACCAAACACACATTCCCACATATCGTGTAACACCTCTCTTCAATCACTTAGATCTGGATGATTGGTATTTAATTTTACATCAAAAATGAATTATGAGGATGAGTTTACTGCTACTGCTACAGTTTTTGGGACAATTACACTTTGGGACAATTAAAATTATTGACAAAAGTTCCCTATATCTGGATTGGCAAATATTATATGTGCCTGGTGGCATTTAGCAGCTTTTTTTTTGAAGGGGAGATGCATGCAATTAACTAATATTACTAATAGGTTTGAACTGGTATATTAATCACACACACAAGCACACTGTTTATTTACTGTCATTGAAACTGGTAGCTATTGTTATATCGAGAATATTAAAGTGAAACCTGAGTCAATTCAGCTATAATATACTTGAAAAACTATATAGTGATTGATTTTCGTTGTTCAATAACATCCATATAAATTGAGTGCCAACAATTTCCTGGATGACACATTTTGAAAGGAAGGAAGATTGTTATGGGTTAAAGTGCTATTCCTGTTTATTTCATGGTAAAGTCCATTGGATTCAGTATGGCTGACCTGAATACAAGTATACTTAAGATGGTAGTCTTAAGCAATATTTATGTTAGATTCATGTTAATGCAAAACATCTCAAGATTTATTAAATCCTTGACCAGGGTTGCGGGTAAAATGGAAGTTTCTCATGCATATATTGTGTATTGATGGCATTCAAGATGATTTGAACAACAGATCTGGCCCAAAAGAAATTATATGCTGAAAAATATGTTTTATAGCAATCCCCCCCCCCCCAAGATTTCTGTTCTAAAGATATGAGCTAAAATTTGCTCTACTGTGCAATAGCAGAGCAAATTTAGAGTGTACTTACCTCTCCAAGCAGTGATCCTATGCATTATACTTGCTATGTAATTTGAAAGTCAGTGTGTCCACATTTTTTTTTTAAAAAGTCTTGAATTAGTATTGTAAATAGGAATTGCTGGTGGGAATAAAATATGTGCGTAAAAATGCTAACTTGTCTTTCAGTTTCTAGGAGTTTCTATAGAAGTATAGCATTTCCAAAGGTTGTACTAATTTTTGTAAAGTTTTGGAATAAAATTAATAAAAATATTTTGATCAACATAAAATAATGTTGAAAATGTAAAATGACTATTTGATTCTTATCTTGAATAAAATTAAGACTATTTTAAAAGTTTAGCTAAAGCAATCTAATGTTTGTACCTTTTAAAAATTCTATCCTGGACTTTACATTATGAAATATTAGAATAGTTTGACAGAAATAGAATATTGCAGCTTTCAACAAACAGAAGTAAGAATTATTGATTGAACCATTAAACTGAAATATATTGTATTTGTGGCCCTGTTTACTAGCTTTCATTTTTAAAGCACTTTTCATTGTCTGGTGGTAATGATTAGGCATAATTATGTTAAGGTCAAACAGTTCATTTAAATCACACTTAAACTAAGAACTTGGTTGGTTGATTTTAATGGGTGATTATATATTTTATGTTTATTTTTCCCTCCCTTGGAATTAAACTCTCTCAAAGGTAAAACTCACCAACCTAGTTTCTTCTGCAATTTGCTCTTTAAACTCTTGTTTTGAATGCAGCTGTATATAAGTGATTTGTATCCACATTCAAAATTGAAAACCATAATTCTTGTGGCTGATACTCCACCAATTCACCTTGATTTTCATGAAATACAGCAATGATCAAAGTCAACTAATTTATATTTCTAATACTGCTTAATCAATCAAAATAGAGCTGAAAGGGACTTTGGAGGTCTTCTAGTCCAACTCCCTGCTCAAACAAGAGACCCTATACCATTTCAGACAAAAGGCTGATCAGTCTCATCTTAAAAACCTCCAGTGATGAAGCATCTACAACTTCTGAAAGCAAGCTGTTCCACTGGTTAATTGCCCTCAGTGTTAGGAAGCTTCTCTTAATTCCAGGTTGCTTCTCTCCTTGATTAATTTCTATCCATTGCTTCTTGTCTTGCCTTCTGGTGCTTTGAAAAATAAGTTGATCCCCTCTTCTTTGTGGCAACCCCTCAAATACTGTAATATTGCTATCATGACCCCCCCCCCTTCTTTTCTCTAGACTAGCCAGACTCAATTCCTGCAACTGTTCTGCATATGTTTTTATCTCCAGGCCCTTAATTGTCTTAGTTGTTCTTCTTCACACTTTTTCCAATGTCTCAACATCTTTTTTGTAATGTGGTGACCAAAACTGGATGCAGTATTCCAGATGAGGCTTTATAAAGTGGTACTAATACTTCATGTGATTTTGATTCTATGCCTCTGTTTAAACAATCAAGGATTGTATTAGCTTTTTTGTCTACTGCCGCACACTGCTGGCTCATGTTTATGTGATTGGCCATTAAGATTCCAAGGTCCCACACACAGTTACTGTTTTTGAGCCAGGTTTTGCATAATCTGTACTTGTACCACTTACACCTGCCTAGGTGTAAAACCTTGCTTTTCTCCACATTCAATTTAAAAATTTAATTTTGTTGGATAGGGCCCATTATTCAAGTCTGATAAGATGTTTTTGGATCCTGAACTTGTCTTCTGGGGTGTTGGTTATTCCTGCCAGCTTAGTGTCATCTGCAAACTTGATGAGTTCCTGCCCATGTTTCATTTCCAGGCTCTGAATAAAGAACATGGGCAGTTGCTTGAACCAGAAGTGAAGTTTATTTCTGAAAGCATAACATACTGAGTCAGTTGTCAGAGGAAGCCACAGTGAGCCCTCCCTTATAAACCTTTTATGTAGGAAAAATTACATAGGAAAACCCAGTTCCTTGAAAGTGCACTAAAGTATGCCTGTCCTCTAGAAATTCCAAGAAAATTCACTTAGTCAGTTTTCCTAGAGGGAGTGCTCTGGAGTGAGGCATCTTGCTGTATTGCAGTTTCCATTTATTTCGCATCGCAGATGGAATTGGTAATCCCTGTGGGAAAATGAGTATTTTTTTTTATTTAATTAAGAAGATATCTGGTGTCCTGTAAGGAATGTTCATCTGAATAGGTTGGTTTTTCCTGCCAACATTTTAATATTTGTGTTCATTGCAGTTTCTCACCTTTTGTCCTGGATGTAATTATTAACCTTTTGTTCTAGTAAACTGTGGAAAGACTGTACAGGCAGAGGAAGATGACCAAGGAATGATGACTAAAGGAATGATCAAGGAATACTGAAAGCTGGCTTTATGATGTTTTAAAATTGTCTCTAGAATAATCTTTACCACAACCAGATGTCAGGAATGAAGTCAGGGCAAGGATTACGGTGTTCTGCATATGAAACATAATGCTCTCTGCTAGCCCAAAGACTTCATACATTTCAAATCTTCTGATGGTTCTTTCTACTTGTGAGGAAGGAAGGGAGGAAGGAAGGAAGGAAGGAAGGAAGGAAGGAAGGAAGGAAGGAAGGAAGGAAGGAAGGAAGGAAGGAAGGAAGGAAGGTCTAGGCTGTGTATGCTTATTTACTTCCTATATCCTGATTTTCTATTTCAATTCATACGTTCAAGATGATGATTAAGAAAAAAGGCAGAATGGAGCCACAAAAATATGCTATAGCTATGCATCCATCTAGAAACAAGAGATGCACAAGGGCACTGAAATTAAATTTAAAAGTGCAATGCAAATGAACCCAGAAGGATGGGAAAGAAAGAACAAATGATCAGCTTCAACCCTTCAGTAGATTAAAAACCAGAAAAGAATTTCTCCTGAGAGAAATGAGAAGAGCCAACAGAAAAGATTTTCTCCTGAGTCCCAATCTGCTAAGTTAGAGCAATGATGGGGCATTAGAGCCCTATTCAGGTTCAAGCAAATGCAGAATACTCAACACATGAATGCACCGGATAGCCCATCTGCCATTCATCAGTGTCACAGTAATGATGCTGGTTCCTTGTAGGTGCTGCACATTCAAGCACAATGTCAGTAAATGGAGGATCTATCAAGCAGGTGATTTTTTTCAAATATTTAGGCATCTATTTCCAATTCTTTTCCTATTGAGGCTTCCAGCATTAAAGACAGCCAAAACATTAAGATGGACTTTAGAAAAAGCCCCAGCAGGATTAAAGAAAAACCTAAGCTAATAAGACTTATTTTCTCTGGCATTTCTTCATGTAAATATTTCCTTCAGGTTGAATCATAACTGAAGCCATTTGTTCTCATCAATGTATTGCCAAAGCAATCTGAAATCTTTTTTTTAATCTTTACCTTCTCTGGTCTTTCAGTAAGTGTCAGGTAGGACCACATTTTAAATTAGAAAAGACTTTTAATGGATTACTTATAGACTGAGGTTTGGGCCACATTGACACTAAATCTGAAGGGTATTCTTTGGACAGATGTCAAAAAAGGCAAGATGGCAACCATGATTACTATGGTATAAATCCCACCCTTTTTTATATGCATTGTGTGTAATGCATTGAAAAGGGATAAGGCTTTGATCACATCCGCCATCTTGACTTCTTTAACCACCTACCAGATCTTCTGCAGCCTCTCTCTTTCCTGTATTGTTATTTATAACAATTCATTATGGGTACATGCTAAGAATCCTCTGAATGGCTTTCATTACCCAGAAGAAACCTGAACCACTTATTATATACTTTGGGGACCTATTGTATTAAGCATTGCTTAATTATAAAGTATAATCTGTCCAAAGTCCCAATGTTTACTAAATATTGTAAAAATAAAAATAAATGATGAATCAGGAGGGGGAAAAATGCTCACATAAAAACACTGAAGGTTAATTCAAATGCAAAATACGGCATGCAAGGCTGAACAATGAAAGTAGGCAATTGATTCAGCTAATTGCAGTCAACATACCATCTCAAGAGACTTTACACACAAACACACACAGGCACACAGGCAATTTTTTCCATTTTCAGTTATTCAGGTTTATAAATGCAAGTATTTTACTGTTGTTACCTCTGAAATTTCTATGATTATTTCTATTTTCAGCTCTCTATTGGAAACCTTCAATATAGTTTCTTTAGAATGAATTTCTCTATTTGGAGATGTGCATGTCATTCAGGGTACCTTCTCACCTTCTGAAAGGATAATCCATGCTTCCACAGTTCAAATATTCGCAACTGTTAAGAGGATTAAACATTTATGTATGTATTTTATTTATCAAATTTATATGACCACACTTCTCATGAGAAGTGACTCTGAACAAAAACAAAATATATACAAAACAAAACAAAAACAAAAACAAAATCAGTATTAAAGATGGAATATTATTAAAATTAAAACATAGAAACCCAAGACAGAGAAAGTGAGTATATCCACTTAGCAGTGGAGACATCTAAATATTTTTTCCAGTCTTCCTAGGAGCTCCAGGCCTGGTGACCTAACGAGGTCTTGAGGAACTTCTGGATCATCAAGACAGATGAAGTCATCCTAAATTCTCTCTCTCTCTCTCTCTCTCTCTGTGTGTGTAGTATGGTACAGAAGATGCATTGCCTGGTAACCCAAAATTTATGTCTCTGGCAGGTAGAACCCACAACATGGATTCAATGCCAGATCTAATGGGTCAGGCTGATGTAATCAAGGAGAGGTGGTTCCTCAGTCCCCCAGCACCTTGAATTGAATCAGAAAGCAAATGTGCAGCCAATGCAGCTCAGAGCAGAGGTATGACATCTGCTGTTCCAGGGGCCCACATATTTGCCCATGTGGTTGTTTTCTGTACCATTTAAAGCTTCTGGATACTCTTCAAGGGCAGTTTCATATAGAGGGCTTCTACCTGATGTTGCTGTCACTTGGCACCACTACATCTATTGCCACTGCTGTCTTCTGGTCTTTGTCTACTACCACAATGTCTCATTGATTGGCCAGTACCTGCTTGTCTGTATGGATCTGGATCTCTTCAGATCATATATATGTCGGACTTTCTCTGAGGCCTCTCTGCATAGTCTGCACCTCAGGTGTAGTGTGGTAGAGGCCTACTTTTATAGATTTGGTGCTTAGTGCCTGATATTATTCTGCCATGACTAGTGCCTCACTGCTGTCTTTTAATTCAGCCCTTTCCAGCCTCAGCTATCTGTTGATATTATATCCCGTGCAGGATCTTGTCTTGTCATGGCAATTTCTCTGCTTGATCTTCCTTCCATGTCTTCCTCTGTGCAAGCATTCTCTCAGCAGTGTGTAGCTGATCTGAATGCCTGCTATGTGGCCCTTTGGTAGTTTCACCAGATCAGTGTTAACTACTGTTCCTTTCTTGACTATCATCTGGCCATACATCTCCAATCCACATGATATCCCAATGTCCTCATTGTAGATCCGTGTCAGATAGTTCAGTGAATTAATGTCTCAGTCACTCTTAGTATACTTTACAGCATAATGTAGAGGAGTGGTGATGGTAATTCCACTCTTGAACTTGTATCCATATCTAGTCCTCGAGATTATCTGGCTAGGCAGTTCAAGCCTATGCAGAACAACAATGGGACAGTGCATCACCTTGGTATATATTACATTTGATGGCCACTTACATTAGCTGTCTTGAGTTGACATCCAGTTGTTTTTATTTTTTCACATTTCTGAACTGCCCCTCTTCCTCATAGAGGAAGATCCTGTGGTCTTTCACAGTCCCATTAAGTTTTTGAGGAAGGTCCTTAGTGTCCTGTTCACTTTGTGTAGCACCAGACATTCACATATCCATGTGTGTTGCACTGAATTGTAGGTTCAAATTGATCTCTCTAGACCTTGAGTCTTGGATGACTGCTCTGTCTTTAAATTTATGATGCTGTTCCCAATGCCCTTCTGAGCTGTGCTTATTTAATGGCCCATATGTTGATATAGCTCCTTGGCTATGATGCCCGATAGGACTTTCATTGTTTTGGGGAGACAAGTTATTGACCATAGTTGGCCAGAGCTGTTCACTTCTGTGGGTCTTTAATGATCAGCACTATCCTTCCTTGTGTTAGCCAGTCAGGATGGAAGCCTGTTTCTAGCAGCTGACCTTATTACTAAGTTTTCATGCATGGCTGTTAGTTCCTTTAGCCAGTGGGTATGGATCACACTCAGGCCAGGTGCTGCACAGGTATCTTTATAACTTAGAGCACTATGATGGTGATTGACTCCTGTTCTGGAGATTTCTGTGGTCTGCTCTCAGCTTCTGTATTCTGCAATGCTGTTATGTTTCTCTTCTTTCTTCCATACTGTATGTTCTACCAGCACTGTTCAGTTTTCTCTATTGATTTCTATGTAACTCAGAAATGTGTTAGTTACTTACAGCTAACCAGTATTTAGGAAAGCATGTTGATATAATATAGCAGCAAGTTGCATTAATGGAGTGAGAAGGTGAATCAACTTCTTTATGAAATTCTTCTCAGCAGTCTCCAGCAGTTGGCTCCCATTTTCTCCTAGTTGTAACATTAGTCCAGAAGCAGTCTGGAAAAAAACACTGTGTCTTGTTTAGTGATAAACAGAAGTAGAGAAGAACAGCCAAGGAACAATTACAGTATCTCTGAGCTCAGATTAATAAGATTTATTAACATAAAAGTTGAAGTGAGAATATTTCCAGCAAGTAACTGTTGCACAAAAAAGGCAAATTAAAGCTGTTGATTCTGGCTTTCTTTCTCCCATACTTTTGGTTTAATGGGAATGCTGAGAAGGTGAGCCCATCTGCACCTGGATTTTGTTTATATAGCAGTTACTAGCCATATTAGCAGAGTGAGGTACTTCTCTTACCCAATGGGGTATGTAAAAATGGCATTCATTTTTAATGATGTATGTGGTTAACCAAATTCATAATCTAGTCCAAGTCCGATCCAATAACATTACCCAAATCCCAGCAACCACAATCAATTATAGACAATCAGAATTCATTCAAAAACAAACGAACAATAGAATGAACAGTATAAAACATGAAATGGATAATGTTAAACCAGCAACCTTGGTGAAATAGAAAACTAAATAGCATATATATATGTATGTATGTATGTATGTATGTATGTATGTATGTATGTATGTATGTATATGTATATGTATACACACATCCATATCTGTCCATACATACATACATACATACATACATACACACACCTATTTTGGTGACTGGTTTTCTTGAAAGCAAGCAAGGTAGATATGATCTTAATCTCAGGGAGAGAAAAATGTTCTTCAGGGTTGAGGCTACAACTGATACAGTTTGTTCCTCAGTATTTGTTGTACACAGAAATGGCATGAAATATCTGGAAAATGAGAAAGAAAATGATGGAGACACAGAGAGACAGATGTTACCCAACAGTTGGGTACACCATTTGTATTGTGTATTCATGGTGGAATCTCACATGAACATAGTTTTGGCAGCATTTCTTGACTTCAAAATAAATTCCTTACTCTTAGCTGTTACAAGCTATCTTGTACAGATGCTCTTTTGCCAAGCAATCACTTAAAATGGGGTATGTAATGTTCTCTCTTTATAATGAAAAAAAATGAGGTTTTACTGTACTTTTGCACCTGATTAGAAATCAAGGAAAGTAGATATTCATAACTGTTGTCAAGGAAACCAACAAACTGCTTGCTTCCTGTTTGGTGTCATGCTGATGGTTTCATCAGATATCCCAGACTAGCTATAATACAAGTATACGCTGCAATAGCTGTTTGATTTTAAGAATGTGACCAGAAGTGTAGATTCAACTAAATATTCAAAATGATTAAAAAAAAACAACATTTAGGAATTTTTAAAAATATCAGAAATCTAAATAAGCTAAATAAGCAAATGCCATCAGTAATGGTTTCATTTCGACATTTTATTGTATGTGTATCCCTTTTTCTCTTTCCACATACGTACATGGGTATGTGTTTAATGGCAATGTGTCATACAGAATCAAGCTTTGGGTTTCCAAGACTAAATTTAGCTGAACAAACTACCTTCTGATTTCGTTCATTAAACAGACTTTCCCCCCAGAGTGCCTTGGCTGTTAATATGAAAGGAGAATTTCACTGCTGACCTACATTTTGATCTTATTAGTTGTAAGCAATTAAAGTACTAATTGACAATTAGGTAGGTATGTCAATTCTCTTGACTCATATTTTAGAAAGTCATTTACCAAGGCATTGTCTCAGTCTCACTAATGCAGAGAACAGAAAGAACTAGTTATAAGCATAGAACAGCATAGTCTTCTTGACATATTGGCTAATTGTTGCTTCAAACAATATATGATCAGACCATTTCAGATAAAAATCAACTCAAAATCCTTAGCAGTTTTTAAACCTATATTTCTATTTATTTGTCTGGCTTTTTTATGCATAGTAGCAGCCACCAACTAAAATGGAGAATGAGTACACTCATGAGAACAATAAGTATCAGTAAATGGGTACTTTAGTGGTATAGACAAGGAAGAGGAAAACCTATCATTTTCAATATTTAATTTGTATTTAGCCTCTCTTAGCATCCATTCTAAAATGGAACTCATAATGATCAACAGCTAACGGTCTTTCTCCCTCCCTCTTATTTTTTTTTAAATAACTCATGCAACTGCTCTCTCCTAATTTCTTTCTTATTTTTACAAATAATTATTTGATCACGCAGTATGACAGCACAAAAAATGATGAAGCAGAAAGAAGATGGAGACAAGGGCTCACACCACTCAGAATATCTGCAGAAGCTTTCTAAAAGTGCAAATGGAAAAAGAAACACCAGCCACTGACTAAAGTAAAAATGACCTTCACTTTTGTATCTATTTTTTTTCTATTCACTCTGCTTTAAATCCATTCCTCGCCCATTATATACTAATTTCCATAAACAGGATGTACTCAAAGAAGTTTAAATCATTTGGCACAACCCTAACTAAACAAATATAATACTTAAGTTAATAAATAAGTTTGTTCTAATGGAATGTGGGAATGGCGTTTGGAGGCAGGAGGAAGAGCCACAGACTTACCAATGCTCAGATAAGATGCAGATGAACTTGCAAAAGTAAGAAGGGATCTTCCATACTTTCTTAGACTGTAAAGGCAATGGAGGACAAATGTACTTTCAGACTTGCAAGTAGAGGTGGGCTTCAAAAACCTCAGCAACGGGTTTGCTGCCCGGTTGCTGGGTGAGCGTGGTCTAGTCAGCCTCCTGCACCACGGTGGGAGGAGGCATTTTCACCTTTTCCAGGTTCCAGAGGCTTTCCTGGAGCCTCTGGGAGGGCGAAAACTGCCTCCCCCAGGCTCCAGATACTCTAGGGAGGCTGGAAACAGCCTGTTTCCAGACTCCAGACTCCAGGCGCTCTAGGGAGGCTGTAAACAGCCCATTTCCAGACTCCCAAGCCTCTGTGCATGCCCTGCACTTACCTGCATCCACATTGGACCATGTGGAGACTCCTGTGAGGGGCAGTGAGGGGCAGTGAGGGGCGGAAGGGGTGAGTGGGGCCAGCCAGGAGTGGGATTTGGGGGTTTGGTGATCCCCATAGAATCTTCACTAAGGGTCCGCCCAAACCCCTGAAACCCCCCAGAAGCCCACCCCTGCTTGCAAGAGTTTGTTAGTATACCTTGTGATGAAGGTAGAGCTAGCATTCTTGAGTGTGCTTCTTGTCTGGACTGCCTTACAAAGCTGACAGTTGTTTTGGAATGGCAACCTTACTATTTCTTCTATCCTTCTTGTGTACTTAATCAATTGGCCCTCCAAACAGCAATGTTACAATTGTCAGAAGAAGTGACAATTCTAATTTTATTCTATATGATCCGCAGCTCAGCTTTTATTAATATGTTCTTCTGAGTATTTGAAACAAGTCTAAGTTTAGTAATGTTGACAACTTTACAATAAACTTACAGCAATAAAACTGCAAGTCAAACCCACAGTTATAAATATAACTATTGAAACATAATGGTATTGTAGTTAAATTATACTGTCACATTCAACATATAAAATACAGGGACACTAAAATTATATGTAAACCATATTTTAAAGGAGCAATAAAAATATTCAAAAACATAAGTACTTATTTTTCTTTCTTTATGCCCCTTAAGATGGTATGTTGCCATTATGATAATCAACCTGAAAGCACTGAAAAAGTCTTTCATATCAGAATGGAAGGAAAAAATATTAAAATTGTTTCAAGCATCTATGTATTCATTGGCATAATTATTTGATTTTAGAAAATGTGTAAAATGAAGTGGAATATTTCACTTATCATTTAAAAGTAGCAAATCATCTCTATAGGAATGATATACTAATTCATGCACTACAATCAGAAGGAAAGAAAATAAGACAGCTCATAAAGTAATATTAGATAAGGCTCCAGTACAGTGTAAAACAGACACTATATTATTACTTAATTGATTCTCTAGATATTTATATCATTGTTACAGAGGGCTGCTCATTTATTGTGTATTTATATAAGCTGGTGGGTGTGTGTGTGTGTGTGTGTGTGTGTACACTGTAACACTGGCATAAATATCTAGAGAATCAATTAAGTAATGATATAACATCTGTTTTACACTGAACTGGAGCCTTGTGTGAGTGTATGTGTACTAGGTGTGTGTGTGTGTGTGTGTGTGCATGTATACACACATACAAAGTATTTTATTATTTGAACATTAAATTCCATCCTTACTCTAAATTGGTTATAAACATGTATAGCCTCATTATAATAATGAGAGGTAGGTTAATAAGGCTGAGTTGCCCAAGAATTCTCAGTGAAGTGACACTTCTCATACCAAAAGGCTTAAGTTAAAAAGGTAGCCTTATATTAATGTAAAAATAGCCAATCCACACACACTTTAGAGTGAATTTGGACCTAGCTTCCTCATATGCAACTCTGTAAAGAGCAAAGGTTCTTTTGCTGAAATTTAGCAAATAAGATTAACCCTGTTTGTAAATTGAGAGACATTTAGCTCCCAAAAGAGCTCAACCCAGCCTTTCCAATGATATTGTATCATTATTGCCTAACTATTGTGGGAGAAAACAGTGCAGCCCTCACAATTTACAAAGCTGCCAAAACTCCATTTGGACAGTATTCAGGTTTCACAGTGAGGAACTATGGATAAGCCCCATGGAATTTATTTGAACAGGCATGATAGGATTACATTGTGTCATTGTGTTAGATATCTGTTGAAATGAAACAAATTGGTTCACTTTGTGAGTTAAAGAAAAATGTGAATTCACTTCTTAAATCCCCAGCATCAATTGTTTATTCTTCAAAATGGAAAAAGATTTTGGTGAATTTCTTGGCTATAAACAGAGACCTTGTAAGGCATTGTTTATTGGAGAAAGGGATTATCCTGTATAGTTCATGCAAATTTGAAAACCAGCAATCAGCTTTAGCTAAGTCAGTGATTCGCCACCTTTTCTTCACCATGGACCCTCTTTAAATACCTTTTGTGGCCATGGACCATAGCCACAGACCCCCCAAAACTTAACTCCAAATTTAAACTATAACACTTCTTCAAGCCTTCACAGAGCCCTTATGATGACATCATGGCCCCCAAGAGTGCACGGACCACAGGCTGAGAACCACTGAAGAAAGTTATTTCTTAGTCCACATTATAATATGAAGATAAGAACTACTTTTCCAATATTACTGCTGGTCAGAATACCAAATATTCGTCAACTTATAATTCAAAGGACATAGTTACATTGGCTTCTTATTCTCTTTGTCAGTAAGAACATGAGAAAAACCCTGCTAGATCAATTCATAATTTTACATTTGTTTTTTTCTTAAATCATTATTTCAATGTCATAAGTCAAGGACTTACTGTATGCATTTTTTGATGCACGTTTGTAATGTAATGTATACTTTTTTACGCATCTGCATTTTTTTAACTAATTTCCACAACAAACAAATTGTTGTTCATGATATTGTCTTAATTTCCAAACAAAATGTTTTATATTTGGTGAGGTGAAGGAGAAGTCTGCTGATATGCTTTCACTGAGCCTCCTTAGAGGCAAATATCCCCCGAAGTAAGCAACAGCATTTGTTATTCAATCTGTAGATCACAGGATGTATCCTATCTTGTGATCTACTTATTTTAATTTTGCATTTATCAGTTGGGTACCATAGGGAACTATCATAGGTAGAAAAGCTGTGGCGGAAATCAAAGTGTCAACTGTCTGACTAGCAGACCCAAGAAAAGTAGGCACTCTCAGGAACTTTGAAATCCCAAAAGTTAAACTTTATTGGATATACCATTTTGGCACAAAATAAATAAAATCAGCTCTGAGGTTTTCTCGTCCAAAGATACATAATTAAGCATTCGTTTCCCCTCCTTCCCACCCATAGTGGTCACACTACCCAATTATAAATCAGTCTTTTATTTTGAGAACAGTTCCCACCTGCAGCAGTGACCTTGATGGGTTCTTGGCTCACATGGTCTATTCTTAGATCATCCGCATTCCTTCAGACCCTTCCCTCCCTCCCCAGTTCACTGGCAAGCTGAATAGTGATCAATGTCAGATGGCTCAGAAGCAGTTCAAACTTGACACAAAGTTTGCAAAGACTGAGACTGGCAGTTAAGAGCAAATACTAAAGATTCCCAGTGAGAGCATCTGCCAGATCATGACTGTTCTCAACTCAGGCTATGCAACTCCACCATAGTCAGAAGGACTAAGCTTGTTTCTATATTTATGGCTAAAGGTATGGTCTGGTCAGCCTAATGAATAAGCAGGAAAAGCTAAGTGTGCTGCTCCTTTTGACAAAGAAAGTTGTTTATGTTGACTTCTCATAAGGGAAATCAGGCTGCAGCATTTGCCATCAGTGTATTTTAAATTTTATTTCTAAAGTCTATTATCTAATCAATTCATGTAGGAAAGGCTTCCCTTTTTATATAATTTTAGCATCAACATGTCCCATGATTAAAGCAATCAGTTATCCACAAAGGTCAAAATTGCCAGGATGATAGGCATGACCATCTGTAAAGGGTTGTAAAGCACTATAAAGCGGTATATAAGTCTAAGTGCTATTGCTATTGCTATGACTGCACAGTCAAAACCTTACCCTTTTTGACTTATGTATAATATGTTGCACACAGGCTTTCGTCCCATAGCTGTTTCTGCTACCTTAGCTTTTCTTACTCAGTTTCAAAACAACCGGATATAACATCATTCTTCCTGTGAGGACATATTTATCCTTATGTTTCACCAAAGTCTCAGTCCTGACCATTCCACTAAAAGAATCTATATATTGACCAAGAAACTCTTCCAAGCAAGTTCCATGTTACAAGACTGAATCTTTCGTGTGAAAATAGTAACAGTATAACAGAGTTGAAAAGGATGTTGGAGGTCTTCTAGTCCAACCTTCTGCTCAAACAAAAGACCCTATACCATTCCAAACAAAAAGCTGTCCAGTCCCTTCTTAAAAACCTCCAGTAATGGAGCAATCACAACTTCTGGAGGCAAGCCATTCCAAGATTAATTGTTCCCACTAGTAGACAATTTCTCTTTAGTTCTAGGTTGGATCTCTCATTGATAAGTTTCCATCTGTTACTTCTAGTCCTGCTCTCAGGTGCTTTGGAGAATAAGTCAACCCGCAGTCTGAAAATATGAGGGTTTATAGGAAAGATGTTAGAAATGAGCAGTGCAGTGGCCTAGAGATGGAGCTCTCACCTCACAATCAGGAGGCTGTGAATTTGGTCCTAGGTAGTGGCAGATATTTCTCTCTCTGGGCACAATAAGTAATTGTCTACTGTGAACACCACATAGGCATCAAGAAGGGCATCCAGCCAGTAAATGCTTGAGCTCCATTCAATTGCCCCAACTCCACAGTGATGCAGGATCATTAAAAGGAAAGAAAAATAGGAAAGATGTAAGAAATAATCCACTATTGCTTCTAATGATGATTACAATTGTTATCAAAATTGATTTGGTATGTTTTCTATATTTGGCTTATTATTTTGCTTAAGGTGCTTGAAACATTATTTTATACTTAGGCAGCCTTAATTGCAACTTTTAAAAGGCCTGCTTACTTTTTTTCTTCCCTTTTAGGCAATTGGGATAAGATCAAGTTACCTCTATTTAGACCATTTAATTGTATAGCCTATGTGATGGAACTACAGCTTTATTATTATTCCTCACATGTGACAACTTTCTTCCCCTCCCCATCTGAAGGAGAAAAGCGTACATTTTGCTACCTCCCATTGACCCCTTTATTTATTAGCTTTGTAGCAATTACTTTGAAAAACCAAAACTCTTCTCAATAATAAGCTTGCAACCTTCACTTGCTAATATATAGCGTATGACAACATTTATAAGAAATATCTAGGGCATATATATCTCAAAAAGCCTTAAAGTTTGAAATCCTCAGTTATAGAAAGGAAATCTCATTGTACTCACAGGGATTTGGAGTAAGTTTCATTGAATTTATTACACTCTGAAAACACAGCCTTTGACCGCATTGCTAAGATTTAGGGGCGGAGAATCAAGTGAAAAAGCTCCAAAACATATACAATTGTGTTACCTGTATTTACCATCTTTATCTCAAAAGTGGTTATATATTCGAAAGTATATATGTTTACCTATGGAAACTTTTAGAGAAAAAATGAAAAACTTCCTTAGATGAGATCAGATAATTGATCCACATAAATCAGTATTGCCTTATTGTAATTTACGGATTGGCTAATAGAGGTCTGCACTCCCTGATCTTTCTAGATAAGGACTAAAAAGATTTAAATTCAGTAGCCCGCATCTAATTGAAATTAATTAATCCAATTTTTATCTAGTTACCCACTTATATATTTATCTGCAGAGAAGCCAGAAAGAAAGAGAATTGACTCCACTTCTCTAAGGAAGCCTTCTTAATTTGTTCCCTCCAGAATATTAAGCCTGCAATTTTCAGAATTCCAAGGCAACAGTTATCATATGAGAGAGCCAGGAAATTTCAGAAGATTATGCTAGATTTAAATCTTAGCCTCAGATTACTAGAAGATCTTTCTGTCAGCCACACTGTAATGGAAATAACAGTTACAGTAATTGAGAAAGAAATGAAGAATTGAATGGGTTGGATGATGGGATCTATTGGCAGCTATTTGAGAAAAAATATGTGAACACTCAACCATAATCTGAAAGAGAACAGTAAACAATAATGTTTACTGTTGTATAACAATTTGGCCCCTCATCCTAAGTAAGGGAAAAACTATCCATTGCTTTTATGTGTATGGACTGACTATTGTTACCACTGCTGTGATGCTGAATAGAGACAGAGGGGGCAGGGTGAATATTTTTTGAAATAAGTGGACATCTCTAACAACAAAAAAAAAGATTATCTGGTTTTTCTTCATCTCACTGGGCTTGCAAAAGGTCATAAAGACTTGATTGTTTAGTAAAGCATTTTGCTTTACCCTACTCCTAAGGTAGAGCCCTCATGGCATATTTTCAAATGTGTTATATAACTGATGCCATGAAAATTTAGTGGCAGTGAAACTCCAGTAAATACATTCATGTATATATGCATGCATACATACCGGTACATACAGTATCTACAAACTCTATTAAGATAAGAACATTTTTATCCTAGTTATAGTGTTGAATGGTTTTATGCAGGGCACAGCTATCCACATCTTCTCCTAGACTAATCTATACCATTGGTCCTCCCTCTGCCTTGCCTAGCCATGGGTGTTTGATATTCTTTTCCAGCATATCATCAGTTCCCAGTATTTTAATCTATGGTTTCTTTCTCTCTTATTTACCATTAACATTCACCTAACTCTTAGTACTACTTAACATATACAACTTCTTCAGATCTATTAAGGTAAAGTAAGGTTAGGTAAGGTAAGATTTAAGATGATAAGGCAAGATAAGAAAGAAAAGATAAGAGCTAAGCTGATAAGATAAGATAAAATACAAACACATTTTATATACATATGGATATTAATCACAATCCATTTTGAATACATAGTGGAAAGAAAGAGTCTTGAATGTTAACAAGATTGATAAGTTAGTACCTCTTTTATGGGTGTGGACGGTGGTTTTTTGTTTTGATTTTTTCCATATTCAGAAAATGAATATCAAGATTATTGTTCAGAATTAGTATGCAGTAATAGTAGAAAGAAAAGCCAGAGCTTCTCTTATAGATTTTGTAGTCTCCATTCCTTTTTCCCATAATAGAAAACATCATTCTTTTGACAGCTATTTAAAACAAGGAAGGAAAACGTCATAAATCCTCTTGAGAAATGTTCTCCAAGTAAACAAGAATTCTGTGGACACGCATATCAGCACTTGTGTTTCTTGGCAGAGATATCATCTACAAGCAAAGTGCAACACCAATACAAGAAAAGTACAAGACAGAAAGTCACATGTGACATGTGATACCTCAAGAGAACAAATCAGACAATAGCAAAGACTGCATTCATCCCATCAAACACCCTGAAATCTCAGCATCCAAACTGTGCGCTCAAAGAGTTTAATGTTCAATAAAGGTTTCCTTTCCATTTTCAAAAGCTTATTTTGACAAACAGTATAATGGTTATATTTTGTTGTATACTATATACACTTGCACTGAGTTATACCATATTAGGTGGACATTTACAAAATGAGATCCTCCATTACAAGGAACTCTTATGATAGCCATGTAGAGCTGACAAAGAAACTTCTCATTTCCATATGTTTGGTTTTCAGGTTACTATTAAAATAAAATCAGTTTCCTGGGGAAGGGCAACTGCCATTTCCCCCCTTTTGAATGTTTCCCCAATACCGTGTTACACTGTATTATAAAGTAATTCTAACTAATACTGGCATTTCTACTACCAGTATATTTTTATCCCTTCTAAGATACCAAGCAACTGTCAGTTTTTCCTTTCACTAAATAATCCTTCAACCTCTTGCTCTAAGAATTTGATTTAACATGAATCGACTTTCCACTTATATATTTTCATTTTGCCCAATTCTAACTTCAAATCATCAAATTACACACATTTTAATATGATAAATGTATGTCTCAATGCATGTACAGATATATTTTCCAAGGAGTCAAGCAACAATGTTCTGGTCAACACTTTCTGAAATCTTCCTATAAAATGAGGTGAAGGATTTATTACCAATAGTTACTCCATCCCATCATCTTTGCTGCTCTGTCAAGCAGTAGATGTATCAATGATATATTGGTAAAAGACCAAATTTATTTAAAGTGCTAAACTTAATGTATATATAAAAGTATTAAAATATAATTCCACTAATATATCTCCTAGGATAGAAATAATTCTAACAGTTGGCAAAAGTGTTATTTCTTTATCATATTTGCCCATAATGATCCTATTGGATAAATCCAGATTGAATTAAATAAACCAATTTCAACTAATCGAGTCTGCACAAATATCTGAGGTTAAAAATAGGTAGGTTAGAGTTAAATTTAATAAAGCTACAGGAAATTGATGCTGCTCAGGGTTTAGCTTTATTTAATTCAAGACCATGGTTAGTTCCTAAAAAAAAATCTTAGCTTAGAAAAGTATAGTCCCAATGTTATGACAATGTTAATTTGAGGAAGAATGTGTCTTCTAAATGCTTCATCTTTGCTAGATGCTAATTACAATTCTTAATAAGCTTCTAAGCTTTCTATCTACTATAATACACATATAATACATGAAAAAAAAGGTTATAATGGTATAACAGTTGGCATTTGGTATAAGGAAGGACATTCTTAAGCAGGAAAGATGTAAGGATGTAGAAAAAAGAGGTGGTTGATAATTTGTGAACCATCCACAATTAAATTCTTTTCTACTGATTTTAGACAACTCCATGCAAAAATGATTTAATAGGGAGCTATAGTTGGGAAGATTGTAGCAGTGGAGTAAACTCACTTGACTAGAACAGGGTCTGGAAAATTAAATACTCTTATCCTCCCTCAAAAAAACAAACAAACAAACTCATAAAACAAATTGGCTTATTATTAATTTTCAGCTAAATCAGATTCCATGCCTCTGATATCACTGAAGTTCCTAGTGAAATCTATTTTCTCTACCCCTGCTTTCCCAATGAGCTTTAGAAAATCTTACCTCTCCACTTTCCTATTCAATCTATTTGTTCTCAAATCATTTTTCTCTTCTCTTTTATTCATCCGGCAATCTTGCAATAGAGGAAGAATAACAATTCTTTATCCAATCATTGTCTCTTTCCATTTTCTTCTACAGTTAAGTAAATTCAAGAACTACAGATCTGGATTCAAAATGCTTTAAAAAGTAGCTCAGCTGATTAAGGGACATCTTGCTTTTTTTTCTCAGACAGATTAGATAAGAAGCACTAAAGAAAGTTATAATCCCCATCTTGCATCTGAGATGAAGTTTTGGGACTGCAGATATTTTCAGAATATGAAACAGCTATTTGTTAGTAGCATTTTGATAAATGATTGTTCCCAACTTTATCATGCCAGATACTCTATTAAATAAAACAGTTTGGTTCCTCTTTTGAAGGTCAAGTATTGATTTTTTTTAAAAAAGTCTAAGAATACAAATGAGTAACCAAACCTGCCTTTATACCCAAATATAGTATCAATTAAATTACTATAGCTTGGTTGCAAATATCTGGATGATGACTAGAATGGTAGCAAAGAGACAGAATTGGATTAATATACTGATGTAAGAGTATTGCTTATAAGTTGTAAACCGCCCCGAGTCTTCGGAATGGGGCGGTATATAAATGTAAAAATAAATAAATAAATAGCATTCTGCAGTTTTTTTAGGTCAGACATAGTACTATATTTTAAGAACAGAGGAAATGGCTGCACAATCAAAAACTAGAGGCATTTTATGCAGACTGTCAGCATCTATATGATCTAATTGTGACTTATCACAGTCATAGAATTAAGATATTGTTATGATCAATTTTGCCAGAGTTTTGTTTGAATGTAGGCTGATCATTAAATCTTGACAGTATATTGTTGATTGTGCCACAATGGAGATACACCAATCAGAGACCCAGTTTGCTCTAGTGGTTAAGGAACCAGGATAGAAAGACTGTAAATTCTAGTCTGGTCTTATCCACAAAAGTCAGCTGGGTGACCTTGGGCCAGTCTCACTCTCTCAGATCAGATCAGATCAGGTCAGTTCACTTTACCTCACCTCACCTCACCTTACCTTACCTCACCTCACCTCACAGGTTATTGTTGTGGAGAAAATAGGAGGAGGAATGTGTGTTGGATATGTTTGTTGCCTTATTTGTAAAAATAATAAAGGCAGAATACACATACATAAATGAAAATAAATAAAGTATTCTTACACTGATTTATTTCAACCTAGTCTTATTAATTCATAGGTATTTTATCAAGATTGATTGACACACATTATGGTAAAAATATCTTAATAGTCTATAAAAATATTCTTGTGCTGTAAAAAACAAAACAAAGAAATATGTAAAGAGCTACACACTCATACTATATATCTAACTTCTCTCTTCTCTCTTCTCTCTTCTCTCTTCTCTCTTCTCTCTTCTCTCTTCTCTCTCTCTCTCTCTCTCTCTCTCTGCATGAACACAGCTGATAGTGTATCTATTTATAATCTAAAGAGGCCCCCAAAGAGTCTAACTAGGCCACTTGGTTCAATATGGGAATAACATCTAGACCTCTGGAAAATGTTCTGATTGGAACTTTCAATGGAAGTAGACATTTAAGAATAAAAGTTGGAGGGCAATGAAGCAAAGTTATGCCATGGACACTTAACAAGCTAAGGAATGCCCCATGATCTCACCATTAAATGCTGCAACTAGAGCTACCGGGAGGGAATGGCTTGATTCCAAAAATTAATCTGAAACTTTTTGGTCCCTGAGATCCAAACTACTGTTGTTGGTGCTGCTTATTAAGTTGGGGATGGGTGGGTCATCAAACAATATAACTTCAGGGAAATTGTTTAGAAACTGAGTTTTGTAGAATCCAGGATTAGAGAAAAGGGCATTGGAATAAATCTGCTAGACTACTGTAAAAATGCTACTGAGAATTATCTTGTTTTGCTTAGAAGCTGGGATTTGGTTGAATTTAATGCCCATTCCTAATGTATGCTTGAGGTAAACCCTAGCTGCTAGAAGAAGTGAAGAAGTAATAATATATGTTATATATGAATGAATTCATCAGAGTTGGTAGGACAGTATTTACTCTCTAGTCTACAAGCAATGTACTATATATTTACAATAATAAATTGTAGCAAATAGATTCATACTGCCTAACCCTGCAAATCATATATCACCTTATCTATTTAATTCCATGAACCAATTTTCTTTTAAGAGAGCCAACAATTCTTGAATGATATTACCTGAAAAAAATCAACAATGGCCACACATTTGTAACTTATGGAAATGAAAACATGTTCCTAAAAAGTGGAGTGATAATTTACTGACAGATGATATAAGCTTTAATTGAGGAAAATCCCTTGAGAGAACTCAGAATGTGTCTTTTTTGTCACATATTCTTGAAATGATGTCACTCAGTGAAGAGAATTCTAAGCTAGACAATATAATGATCCAATAATGCTTATTGCTAAATTTTATCTAACTACATTCATTCACTAATGAAAAAGCTTCAGTTTGCTGCAGTGTTTAAGACTTCCCTTTCCCATAAGATTGGAGAACTCTAATTTGAAGGGAGCTGCAGAGAGGTGGAGGCAGAATGAAAGTTTTATTATAAGCACAGATGTCAACAACTACAATATCCCTAGGCGTATGTTACTACCTATTTTCATCTAATATATTCTTCTTAATAGATGCAGCTCCTGCAAACATTTTGTTTTTCTCAGGCTACTTCAGTATATGTTCAAGATCTGGTATTCTTTTTATCCTGTAATAATAAAATAGAGAGGAATTGTGACATTTTAGTAGTCTTGAATTAATTGCATACCACCAGACTCCTTTAATATCCTTCTACCTGCAAATTATTATCTTATTACAAATTCTTGTAATAAGAAAAATGAACAACAACAAAAATCAATTCTGGCTTGTATGTGAAATACCTTGCCACTGTTAATCAGAATTGATCCATCGAATTCTGTATTTCAAGTGCCAAGAAAATAATTTTTTGATGATCAACAGCTTGAGGCAGTTCATTTTAAATTGAAAAAATAGATAACTTGTTAGTATGCTGCAACCAAGCCTAAGTATTTTAATCTGATTTTTGTTTCTCAACTTCAGACAATGATTACATTGCTTATGGTTCCTGATAGGACAACCTGCAAAGACATATTTGATGAAATGTTACCCAAACTACCTTTTCTCCAAACCTTGTGAAGACCCTGAAAAAAGGAATCTGAAAGACTTCCAACTCTAGGGCAGAGTGCCATCTTCAGAGTTGGCAGCTATTGAATGGGACTTGCATAACTTAAGTTTGGGTGGATCTTATCCATAATATCTTATTGAATCAGAGATAGGCAGCTCATACATTTCCCCATTATCTTTGGTCTCTGAAGACTGAAAAATGCTATCAATAGAATGAAGTTGAAATGACTAGTCTACTTTCATTTTAAGGGATTGGGTTAGATCTAATTAGTATTTGGAATTCAGATACCAGGCATTTCCAGGTTTGTAGGCTACCTTAGAATTTTTTTAAAAAAACCTCTATACTCTTTCCAAAAATATTTCTGTCTTCAAAAATGGGAGTAGGGAATATGGGTTTACAACTTCTGCTTTACAGAATCAGATTAATTGGGTAAGGGCAATTTTAACTTCCACTTAAACTGTCTTAAATGTAGTTTTCCCCCAAACCAGAGCTGCATTTTAAAGGAATAGATCTCTACAGAGAATCTATTCAATTCTTCTTTCATGTATTCTCCAGTTCTCAGGTGAAGGATCCAAACCTGATATCTCAGCTAGTCAGTTAACTGCTGTTAATCATCCTGGAGACTTCTGCCTATCAGCATCTGTACAGTATTTGTGGAAAGAAATTTACTGTATCTCAAGTTCTACTAAAGTAATCTAGGAAAGTCTCCTTTATCTTTTGTGTATAGTTTTCTCTGGTAGAAAAATGCTGAAAATACGTTTCATCAGTATTTCCTTAATGTCAGACTCATCAAGTAAACAATCTTCCATAATAAGAATTTTTAAAGCAAGGGACAAACTGACACTGCACTGGTAGTACAAACGTACAGATCAATTATCATTGAGGAATGGCTGAGGTGCAAAAACCATTTGCAAAGACTTGGATCTCTGTCTTGTTTGCTAAGTTATAAGTTCAGTTCACATTGGCAAACAATGAACTTTACTTCCAACATTTTGTATTGTGATGAATTTAATTATCCACCCTTCTATGGGAGAAAAGTGATTATATTTGATGGTTTCATTTCCTGAAGCAGAGTAATTTTCTGCATGACTAGCAATAATGTAATGGGGAGAGATTTTAATAAGTGACAATTATTTTTAAAGTTAAAGTTTAAGTGGAGCACAGATGCTAATACTGTGGCAGAGGTGTGTCCAAAGAGATTAAGACAAACTTTTCAGATTGAGGACATATTAGGGGCCATGCCAGCACAAGCACTACATGTGAACACCTGCAAAGAAACATTGACATAAATGTGCCAGTGGCACAGAGATGTATATATATAAAAACCCCAATCCACTGTATACCCCCACATAGCAAGCAATGGCAGTATGATGATTTAAGCCACTATTCTTGAAAGAAGGAAATGTTCCTTCAAGCTTCTTTTCTTCATCAAAGCAAACACAAGATAATGTCTACTGACATTGAACACAGCAGTCTATCAATTCCAAGACTCAATTGTTTTTAGATGATGTGGAGCCCTTATATTCCTCCCACCATGTCTCTTTTTGTAAGTCTTATGAATTCCATCCAATCACAACTTTCTTAATTTTCTTCTTTCTCAACTTGTTCACTTTTTCTTCATATGTTTGTTGTCTGGATTGTTCCTCATTCCTTCACTCTATATGACCAAACCATCTCAACACACTTCTTTCATACTTGTCATTCATTTTTGTATTCAATGCATGTTCATTCACCATCCATCCATTCTTGACCCAATCATCTCATGTTTTATCACATACATTTAATTAATCCTTTCCTACTTCATTAATTGTAACACCAATACATTTACGCAACTTAAAAACTATATAATCCATTTCTTCGAATTTAGTAAATGTTTTACAAAGATCAGTGATACCTTGATTTTTGAGATATTAGTTTTCAGAACTATTTTTGTTGTATGTTACAATCTATCTAACATGCTTTTAAAATCATTTACGTTCTTAGCTAATAAAATGATCTGATATGAATGTATGTACACATTCACATGTCCAACTCATACATCTCTAGCATCACCAGAAGAATTTTATACCAAGAAAATTTGTACATTATATATATTGCAAGTAAATTCATTTGGATCCCCATATATATATATGGGGATCCAAATGAATTTACTTGCAATTCACATACCCTGACAAATG
>JANHFL010001572.1:41801-54164 GCA_032468155.1 Oxyrhabdium leporinum | reverse complement strand
GAAGGAAGGAAGGAAGGAAGGAAGGAAGGAAGGAAGGAAGGAAGGAAGGAAGGAAGGAAGGAAGGAAGGAAAACCTTGGAAATAAGGCAAAAATGAGAACCAAATATTGTCCTTAGGGAACATGCATAAGGAAGCAATGGTTGTTCTATGTAGCTAAACACATCAGTGTTATTTGCTCTTTGGCTGAATATTTTTGAAGGAAATTGAAGCATGCCTAAGAATTAAGGAGGGTGGGTTTTCACAAAAACTAATGGAACTTGGTAATTGGTAATTCATATATTTATAATTTTAGCCTTCCACCAAGATGTTTCCTGGCTGTGAATATAATAATAAGCTAGGACAACAGAAAGCTGGGTATCGGTGTTTTCTGACTAAAACATGACATATTCAGTAAGTGCATTTGTCTTGAACCAAGTGTTAGAAAGCTCCAAATAGCATGGCACATATCAATTATTACATTATTGTGTTGTATTTTCTCATATTTCTGGAGTAAAAGATCCTTTGTCATACGTGGCAGACTGTCATGTCTCCTTTCATCACCATCCTGATCTATAACTTGGAGGAACCATCAGTCTGATCTGTCACTTTCACAATTTTTGGAGCAAATATTATGGTGGGGATACACAGCTATCAGGACCACCCTGCTCTACCCCTTGTCCCACTAAATTCTCAGAAAGGACAGCCACTGAGAGAACATCAGCTGCCATAATGACATGTTCTAGTGATTACTCAGGTTGAGGAATTGGGGTGGATGCACAGCTATGAAGGAGCTCTCAGTGTATTAAGTTTGGCATGTAGCCCAGAATGAGATATTAGCCTAAAAGGAAGGAAAGATCAGGAAGAAGAGCCATGAAAGGGGATGGATTGAAAAGAGGAGGAGTTCTCCAAATGAGGTGGTGCCCTTCTTATCTCAGATAGATGGTTCTTCTCAGACTATCATATGATAGATGAAATATGTTTTATACCTTCAACACCTGCACAGCTGGCAAGAAAGATCCAAAAACAGTGTACACTGAATATTATAAATCTCTCAGTTGCAATTCTGGAATCTTAATTGGTCAGACCACTGATCTCTGTCTATATTAATTGGCAAAACTCACAACATATAATATAAATTATTGCAAGATATTGAATGCCTTAAACAATGAAGGGTGTTAGAAACAACATCTCTATCTAGATCTGTTCCTTTCAATCTGTCTGTGACTCTTTCTCTGAACATTTAAGTATGACTCACCAGGAGAAAGCACTTATACTGCTCAACTTTATAAAAGGTGGAAAGTTCACATGGAAAGATATAGTTGTTACAATGTATAAACTCCAAAATCCATCTAATTATGACTCACATTTCTGAAATCACAGTGCAGTCATTTTTTGAAAGTGTTACTGCTGGGATATTCAATAGATCAATACACCAGTTATCCCTTTCTTATATACAATGATGTACTTTATAGCCGATCACATTAAACTTTTCATCAAATAATGCTTTGCAGCTTCAAACTGAATATTCACTGCTTCTGCTCTCAGTCCATTGGGAGTCTATTTCAAAGGCCCACCATTGCTGTCTTGCAATCTAAAGTCCAAAGGAGTATTGTCCTCCCTTTTGCAGATCCAACCTTAGATACTGTGTATATAACACAATAACAGAGTTGGAAGGGACCTTGGATGTGTTTTAGTCCAATCCCCTGCTCAGAGAGGAAATCCTATACAATTTCAGACAAATGGTTTGTCCAATCTCTTCTTCACACCTTTCAGTTTGGAGCATTCACAACTTCTGGAGGCAAGCTGTTTCACTGATTAATTGTTTTAGGTTGATTCTCTCCTTAATTAGTTCTAGGTTGCTTTTCTCCTTGATTAGTTCCCATCCGGTGCTTCTTGTCCTACCTTCAGGTGCTTTGGAGAATACGTTGATGCCCTCTTCTTTGTGGCAGCCCCTTAGATATTGGAACACTATTATCATGTCACCCCTAGTCTTTCTTTGTTATATGTTGGAAGAATGTAGTACCACAAAATAGGATGCATTGTACTACTCTATAGCGCACAAAAAGATGCTGTTTTGGATGCTTCATTCTTCAATAAATGCTTGGCAAGCACAAACTAATATATGCAAAGGTGTACATACATTTATTACACTGGCCTATGTTTTTGTTTGAAATCAGGCAAGTACTAGGCCATGTAAATGGCTGATAAATTGTTTCAATACTCCTTTCTACTATGAGGGGGTGGCGCCAATTTTAAGTTAATGGTAGCCCTTGGGAGGCTGAACCAATTAACTTTTATCTTAACTTCACTTCCACAGGAAATGCTACAAAAGCAGTTTTGTAGTATATTGTATAAAGTGCATGCAAAGGAACTTCTCAATGGTGGCAACTCCTGTTGTGTTCCACACATATTTCCTAGGATATCCCTCTTTTCACTTCAAGCCAAGACAATATAACATCATGCTTAGTATGCACATGCACACATATACACATATACACATACACAAATATCTCTCAAGAGAAACAACTTTTTTTTCTCATCATAGTGATATTTATTTTCCTCATTGTGATGGAAAGCTAAGAAAGGAAATTAACAAGATATGTTAATTTTCCCATTCTTTCATTGGCCATTCTGATGGTCCTTTCTTTTTCCCCTGCCCTTTTCCACCAAACCCTAAAAAGTAGCCATTAAGATGGTGGGGCCATGATATTCAAGTCAAGTCAAGTCAAGTCAAGTCCTAAGTCTAGATACAAACAACATCTTAAAAGAAGTATTGCATCTTTCTGTATATGTGTTTAAGTGAAGAATTAAATATAATGGAGTCATGGTAGAGCATAAAACTGGTGCAGAAGGTAGGAGGGGCAGGTCCAGTGACCATCTGGAAGTATGCAAAAATAATTGTCAGTTCTGCCTCAACTTAAACCTTTAAGCAAGAACAATTCTTGACTCCATTTATTGAGAAAGGTATACTTTACTAAAGGTCAAGTGAAGTACAATAAAGCAAAGCCAGAACTGAAATTTGTGCACCAAATCCCCAAGTGAAAACTTTCCCCTGCTCAGGCATGTCCCCTTGCTTCAATTTCTAGGAAGATGTTTCTGAAACGGTCATTCTGATGGTAGTCTGGCTTGAAGCTGCATTCTTCTCATAGAGGAGCAACCTTGAAATGCCAACTCAGAGAGGCAACTTCAATTTCTTAACTTTCACTTTTCCCTCAAAGCATTCCTTCTCCTTCTCATCCTCCCCAGGGCTCACGGCAGGCTGGCATCAGATGATTGCTGAGTGCAAGCATGAAGTGGCAGTCCTGACATTAATATCCAATGGAAAAAAATCTAGCAATGAATTGCCAGCAAAATTGTACTAACATACATTAAATATAGAACAATTGGAGCCCAGCAGCAGCAATAACACCAACAATAAGATATCTCAAATTATAAGGTACGGATTATTGTGTATCCATCTCAGATATAGTCACACAGTAATCAGTTTTATAAAATGTGCACACTGTTTCCTAATTTAATTTTTAAAAAATGTATTTGAATATAAGTAGGTCAGGCTGGGTTTTTTTTTACAAGAACAGCAACATTTATATTTTTTTCTGTCTGTATTTTGTACATGCATTTCCTAAACATCTGATTTTTCACATATAATATATGCATGCTTTTCTTTGGATATTTAGTATTTCTGTTTAGCTATCTGTTGCAAACAAAGTTCACTCCTGTATGTGTTCAATTATTGCAAAGTTGATTATGAAGAGATTTTGTTTAGATAGTTTTAGAGCAGGGGAGTCAAACTGATGGCCCACAGGCTGGATGTGTCATGCACAGGCCATGCCCACCCCAGCTCCCCAAATGGGGAAAACATCACAAAACATCACATGAAGGCAATGTGATGCTGCAGGTTTGACACCCGTGTTTTAGAGCTAGTGAACTTGATGACTTATGTGTTTGTAGTACAAATGTTTTGGTGCTTCATCCTATTGTGATTGAGGAGAAAACTGTGACGTATTTTTTCCAGCATCTCTTTTCTTGACCACCAATTTTTTCCAGGTGGATTATACAGTTTTCTAGTTCACTGCCTGAATAGGCATTCCACATAAATGTGGGACTTCAAGCTGAGGGGAAGAGTAAGAAGGAAACCTGCAACTTATTGCAGAGGACTTACATATTCCTCAGTCTGAGTAAGAAAAAAACAGTAAGTAGTGGGCGATTGATAATATAAACCAAAGAGAGAATGATTTCTGCTGAATGTGGTGTTATTCTGCCACCTGCCTTCTTATATTAAATACAACAAAATATATTTTTGAAGCACTTCGGTAAACTGGAATCAATTGAGATGATGTTTGTTATGTTGGCTTATTTATCAAATAGAAAGTTTGTTTTAAGGTCAATCTCTTAATGCCATTGGTTAATTATAGAACAAAAGATCTAATAAATTATTTCTAAAATCAATACAAAGTTGATGTCAGTTATGAGAGATTAAATGATAGAGCTTCTTTTCATGGGTGCCATTCCCCCCCCCCCCGAAATGCCTGTTTCCTCTAGCACAGTGGCATTAAACTTGTGTTGTCACGGCAGTGTCATGTGACATATTCCCTCTTCGCTAAACCACGCATGAACGTGGCCAGTGCATGACGCATCCAACCCATGGGCCATGAGTTTGACAGCCCTGCTCGAGCATAATCTCAGTCTCAGGCATAGAAAGCAAAATGCTGGCTTAAAGTGATATAGCAGAGTTCTGAAGAGACACTATACGTATGGACACAATGGCGAAAAATGGGCAGAATGGCGAAAAACAGTCAAAAGGAAATAATGCTCAAGAAAAGCTCTGACTGTTGTTTACAATAGAAGCTCTTCTACAGGGGATATGCCATTCTATTCTTTTTCTTGGAATATGTTTTTTAATTTGTTATTCAAAGTCGGGATTAACAGAAATCGTGTTTTGGAACTGCTTACTTTTTTCTCCCTCTAACTAACTGAATGGTATGGATTCCTGCCATGAAATCCATTTTTTCCTGCATGCTGGTAGATGGGAACTATCAGTACTCTGTAACCCCAGCCTTTCATGTATCAATGGGCTTATGAAGACAATTCAAATTGCTACTTTTAACCAGTAAATCCATTTATGTCTTGTCATCTGTGCACCTTCATGTAGAACTGACCCCCCTGGTCCATTTGTCTCAAGCTGAGATATTGAGAGTCTCTCCCAAGCACAGAAAAGTCATAAAAAGCAGGGCATTTCTTCAAATTATGTTTCAACTCTGTGGCATTTCATAGCCGCAGAGATACACATGGGGCTTCTCTGATAATGTTCAGGAAGGCAATCCAAACAGAGCTCTTCCACAGAGCTTTCAATGATCAATTTTATGGTTAGTATTGAGGATAATAAACGTGAGAAACGATAAAGGGAAATGCCAGAATTGGTTGGATTTTTGCCTTTCTATGTTGCTTGTGTTTGTAACGATTATCAGATTTATGCCTGCTTTTACAAAACCCATGTGGAGTTAGTGTTGTACAAATACTGTAAATATTTAAAATAGTTCGCCGTACAAAAGGGTTTTTCTTTAGCAGTAGAAAGTCTAACAACCACCAAAGAATGTCTGAAACACATCTTTTTTTTCAGTTCTGTCCTTATCTCATTTTTCTCACTGCCCCCAGTCAAATTTTGACACATGTTTCTTAGGAATGAGTATTTGCCTGTTCCTGATGTTATTGCATGCTGCAAGAGCTGAGTAGCATTGTATCCTCAACTGAAGGCTTCCTCTGTGCCAGATTTGGGTGAAGGCAGTGATTAGAAGGCTGGGAGTGAAAGTTTCATTGATGTGGATGTAGATTATATATTTAAGAATTTTATATGAGCACCAGGTAGTTCTCTTTTTCAAAATCAGAGGAGCAGCAAAAGCCAGGTGAGAATTAAATGATGTAGCATGTGAAAGAAATGGAAACCTAGCAAACAAACATTGGTGAGGCAGCTGCCTGAGAAAATCAGGCAAATCTGAATCTGTCAGAGGAAAAACATTCCAAACAAAAACAAAAACAAATGTATGAAATTCCATTGGCTTATTTGGCTCTGCATGCATGGCATAGGGATAGTTAAATAAGTAAACAAACAAACAAACAAATAAATAAGTAAACAAAAAAAACAAATAAATAAATAAAGCAAAGTTGCAAAAATTTCACTTGGCTTCAGTGAAGATTTGTGTGAAGCACCCCTTCGGAGCAAGACTCCAAAACAAAGCAGCTTTTTTGCTTGTTAGCCACAAAGCAATCATGCCAGTTCATTTTTGCCTATCAGAATTTCTTCCTGTGTGCAAAAGCCTCTCTGACTGAATTGATGATACCAAGCTAGCAGAATTGGCCCTAACTTAATGTTTTACAAGACAGACTCCAATGAAGCAGTAAAGAGAAGCATACCTACTTTGCTGCTATCATCATCATCAACAACATCATCATCATCACCACCACCCTTCTCCTCCCAAAATCTTTTCCATTGCTGAAGACAGAAGGTGATTTATTGTGATAATAAGCTTTTGATTGCAACAATATACTAAAAGATCTTGTTTATGGGCAGGTAAAGAATGTGGCCCCTTTAGCACTGAACATTATATTTGTAACAGCTGATTGTAACCCATCTTTTTCTGTAGAAAAATCTACTTAAACACTTCTCTTTCATTTCCCTCCCAGCACATAGAGCCATTTTTTGTGGGATTCAATGCAAACGGAGCTTCTGAGGTAGAGCATTGTTTCATAACAATTCCTAAAAAAAAAAAACAATTGCTTTTAACCCAATGGGTCTCTCCAAATAGTATCAATGAAATATTTATTTTATATATTAAAATACTTTTTCTGCCTTTTCCTGTGACTTTAGCCTTCTGTACATTTGCTAAGGCTACTGCATCACCTTCAGCTGGATCCATTCTGAAAAACAATTTAGAATTATTAACAGCAGTTGTTTGACTTGCCCCACTGTATATTAACCATTTGTCTCTGCTATTACAATAGCTAACTTTTGCAACAGCAGCTTGTCCATCTGTTATTTTTCTTCCTTGCAAACAGTCTTTCTTTAAATGAGTCTTATCACCACAGATGAAACACCACCTCTGCTTCTGTTCTGTTTCTTTCTTTGTAGAAAATCTTTGCTAGGCTGTAATCTGATCTCTTCTATTACTTTGTCTTTGCAGACATCATGTCTGTTGCTTTTCTCTCTCTGCTCCTTGGGCCCCCACCTCAGAAATTTCTCCTCGTGGCTTCTTCTAAAATGGTGTTTGTTTTCTTCAGAAATCAAACAGGCTTTAAGGGCTTCCATTCGTAAGTCCTGTTCTGATTTGCACTCAAAAATGGCTGAAACAATGTTCCATGTTACATCAAGACTTTAACACCAACAGCACCTTGTGAGATTCAGGAATCTGCATTCCATGCTGTTCCAACTCAATAAATAAAGGCTGCATGTGCAGCAAATGCTTCTCCACAGTCTCTTGTGGTATCAACCGGGCTCTGTATAATTGTCTTGATACTTGCACAATATTTCATGCGGATGCACTCATATACACACTTCTCAATTTCACCCAAACTTCCTTTGCAGTTTTTAAATTAGCTACACTCAAGAATTGTTCATCTTTTAAACTTAAGATGATGTAGGCCAGTGTCTTATCATGCTGCCTTTGATCTGCTACTGCTAATGGTGCCTGGGGTGGATTAATAACAACATCCCAGAGCTCCTTAGTTTTCAAGAAGCATTCCAATTTTGCAGCCCAAATAATATATTTATTCTGTCCCAATCGAGGCAGAGAGCTGTCCTTGAAATCAACAGCCATCCTGCAGGCCTTCTCAGCCTTGTTCTCCTTTGCTTATAACCAGAGATAGGCTGCTGCTGGTTCGCACCAGTTCTGGCAGACTGGTATTTAAGATTAGGTGCAGTTTGGTGAAGCAGCAAATCCCACCACTGGCTGGCCCTGCCCCCACCTGCTTTTGGGCCACTTTGGGGGCATTTTGGGGGGCATTTTCAGACCATTCTTTGGCCATTTTCAGGGCATTTTGGGGGTATTTTTGGCCCAAAAATGGCCTGAAAACAGCCCCAAAAATGACCTGGAAATGCCCCCAAAATGCCTTGAAAATGGTCCAAATCCCTGGCCACTTGGGGGCCTTTTGGGGGTTGTTTTCAAGCTGTTTTTCAGGTCATTTCTCAGGCTATTTTTCAGGCTATGACCCAAAAATGCCCCCCCAAAATGGCCTGAAAATCCCACAAAAATGCCCTAAAAATGGCCTGAAAACGTCCCAAAAATGGCCTGAAAATGGTCCAAAAAACAGGCCATTTGGGGGGCATTTTTTTGGGCCATTTTCAAGCTGTTTTTCAGACTATTTCTCAGGCCGTTTTTCAGGCTGTGAGCCAAAAACGGTCCAAAAATGGTCTGAAAATGGCCCAAAAGCAGGCCAAAAACAGCCTGAAAAATGGGCGGGGCGGGACCAGTTAGTGGTGGGATTAGCCCCAACTGGCTGAATCCTACTTCTTCCTTTGAGGTGAGTGACTTGGAGGCAGGGCTGGGTGTGATGAGTGACAAGACCCACCTAGTCACATGACCAACCAGCCATGCTTATCCAGCCAGAGAACTGGTTGTTAAAAAATTTGCAGCCCACCACTGCTTATAACACAAGTTGTCCCTCAGCTTGATTACAGTTCAGTCTTACTGTGTATTTGGACTGGCTGGGCCCATAACCTGTCAGAGTTTGCAGCAATCCAACTAGCAAATAAATAATTTAGTAGGACTCCTTTATAGAAGAAACCTTTATATACAATAATATAAAGTATGATGCATGTATACAGTACCTAGGCAGCAGAAGCCAGAACAGGAATCCAGAAATCATCACAGAAGCAATGATTGCAAGGACAAACCAACTCTTACATATATATACAGATCAGTCAAGCTAAGCCACGCCCAGGTTCCAAGCTCTCTGATGTGGCTCACAACAGATCCTGTTTCTTAGTCACCAAACAGTTCCCATTGGCTGACTTGTTATGGCTATCCAAGGTCATAATTTCTTACACACCAACAGGGTGTATCTAAATGATACTATGAAAGAGGATTCTAGCAGTCAAGATCAAGATTAATATGGAAAAAAAGTTGTTACACTGAACATACAAAAGAAACTGGCTAAAGTGTTAATAATCAAAAGGAATATATAAACAATACATTGAGAGAAAGAGAGTTGGATATATTTCCTGTGTTTGATTTACAAAAAAAGATTAGTTAAAGTTCTGAAGAAGTTTGTGAGAAGAGACAAAGAAAAAAATAAAAACAAGAAATCAAGGCCTATGACATTATTTGAAGAGACTAAATATTAAGATTGCTAGATGTAAAAGGGAGGAATATTTATTTATTTATTATATTTGTTTGCCAGCTGTCTCACTTTGTGGCAACTCTGGGTGACTTACATGCATTAAAAGCCAATAAAACCATGAACTATAAATATTCCTAATAACAGTAATAAATTATAATTTAAAAAGTGGGGAGGAAGGGAGCAGGATGCACATGGTGGAAGGTGGCATTGTCTCTTAATCTGCCAACTACTTCCAGTGTGATATACTCCAAAGTCAACTGGCAGAGCCAGCCATCAGGCCCATAAGCAATGCCAGAAGGGTGGGAGTGGATCTCACTTCAAGGAGTTAAGATGTTCGAAAGGGCAGGAGCTATGGCAGAAAAGGCTCTTTTCCTGTACCCCACCACCCAGAATTCCTTGACCAATGGGGCCTGCAGCATTCCTCTTCTGCCAGAAGAGGTGGCACAGGCCAGTCCTATTGTGGTGAGATAGTTCTTCAGATATCCTAAACCCATGCCATACAGGCTTTAAAGGAGATAACCACCATCTTGAATTGCATGCTGAAGGATACTGGCACCCTGTACAGCTTGCAGACTAATGCTGTTACATGGGCCACTCTAGGGCCTCAAGAACTGCCCATGCAGCTGCCTTCTGCACAAGTTGTACCTTCTGAATTCTCTTTGAGTGTTGCCCCATGTAGGGTGCATTGCAATAGTCCAAGCATGAAATAACCAGGGTTTGAGTGACTGAGCACAGGCACTATATAAAGTTGGTTTATTTGATCAAGGTTATAACAGATGTTATTACCTCTGGTGATCCTTCATGAACTTTTGCTGCCATCAAAACTGAAATGATGATGATTTATGGATTTGTTTATATATAAGATGGAATATGGGAAGAAGACAAGTTACTAAAATTGTTTACACTTGTGGTGAAAGTGGAAAATCACTTCTTTATATATTTCTCTTCTTTTTACTATGGTCTTTTTTCTTTCTTTTCTATTTCTATTTCTATTTTTCCCCTCTTTTCCTTCTTTTCTCTATTTTCTTTCTTTTTATTCTTCTATTTTTTCTTTTTGTATTAATATGTACTGTTTCTAATTATAATCTTTAATAAAACTACTATAAAAACAAAAGCAAAATGTTCTCTTATTTTTGCGAATTAGACACAAAGATGCTTCCTTTTACTACAACTGTTTCCCTCAGTTGATAAGATGTCAAACATCCTTTGTTCTTTGTTATATCACTTTTTTTTTTAAGAAGCCAGGGACATTTTATTATAAGGTAGTTATGAAGAGAAAACTAGACGGGCAGGACTGAAGCTTAAAGATTCACTGAGGCAATCCATGAATCATTCTTATCAGCAAGCTAGTTAAGCATAAAGT
Source organism: Oxyrhabdium leporinum (assembly GCA_032468155.1). Taxonomy (NCBI): domain Eukaryota; kingdom Metazoa; phylum Chordata; class Lepidosauria; order Squamata; family Cyclocoridae; genus Oxyrhabdium; species Oxyrhabdium leporinum. The sequence continues at coordinate 43,489 of JANHFL010001572.1, read as the reverse complement.
GATGGCATAATTAAGTATATAGATTGAAAACTCTACCAAGAGAGTTCTTATCATTGGTTCCTCATAAAGGTGAAATATCAAGTGAGCTATGGTTTGGTCATAGGCTTTCTACGCTTATTTTTTACTAATGACTTGGATGAAGAGGAAGGCATGTCAAATTTTCATTTGATATAAAATTGAAAATAACTGGTGGGAGATATGATCATATTCTTCAAATGCCTGAAAGAAAGCCAGGCAAAAGAAAATCAAGACTTTTGATTCTGCAATGAAAGGTATAAAATGAGTTGCAGGAATTTAACATTAGGAAAAAAGAAAACCTTTGTAACAATAAACGCAGTTTAACAGTGGAACCAATTATCTAGAGAATAGGTGAGCTCTTGTTGCAGTAAGTTGCAGAAACCATGGACAACCATTTGAAGTGGACTGTAATTTAAATTTCTGTGGTGAGCAAAATGACTGCTTTCAATTGCAGGACTTCTGATTCTCAACCTAAAATGTGTAGGGACTCAAGCATTTCATTTCAAGTTTTCTTCAGATGGAATGCAGAAAGCTCTACTTGTTTTTAATTTTAGTCTACTGGAATACAGGCAACTCAGAATATTCCAGCAAAACATTTCAAATAGGGCCGTTTTGTTTGAAATATGAAGAAAAAAAATTCTCTCTTTCTCCTTTTATTTTATTGGTAGCGGGGAGAATTTATACAGTTCTCTAATTTTTATCATTTAAATCTTTCTTTTATGCCCTCCTTGAATTTGTATAATGAAATAGTCCTCTCACAAAGGCATCTTCATACAAATGATCAATGAACCATTATTTGTAAATGAATGAACTGAATTAGCTGATTAATTCTCAGTGTTCATACATTATGTGGCTTAAACAGCACCCATACATCAGAACCTGAGTCTTTATAATCCATTATTACAACTTCAGTAAAGTATTAAAATGGCTTATAACATCCATGGAATATATCTAGCTATATATAATATGCAGCTGAATCATTGGCAAAATGAAGCTTGTTTGTCACATTTAATGATCTAGAAATTACTTCAGTGTGACACAGCCAAGCCAATCAATATGTTTATATAGCATAATGTGGATGGAGTTGAGGAACTCTTTGGGAACACACAATTGTTGTGCTTTCTTAGTTTGTATTGGAAATAAAAGTTCTCTCCCTCATGTACACATATCCACACAGTCACTCACACAATTCTGTTTTTCTTCTCACATAACCAGTGTTTTCCTTTCACAGTTCCTTCATGAAGAAAATAAATGAATGTGATTTACCACATAGAAGTTCCTTGAAAAAGATCTATTTGACAGCATACTGAAGGAATGGAAAGAGAACCAAGGAAGAATTGGTCATCTTAGTGCTGCCCTATCTTCCCAAATCCATCTGAAATTATAAACAGAGATGTTATCATTTCAATCCTCATTAATACTAATTATGTCAAAATGATGAACATGTAATTGCTAAAATGTATACACTTTTACTGAAATTTTGGAAGAAGAACTAATTAAAAGTGTATGTTAAAATGGACTGAGATGTGTTTAGATCTTCAGGTGAAAGAGAGGAGTGAGGAGAGAGGGAGAAAGGGAGAGAGGGACAGGGACAGGGAGAAAGAGAGAGAGAGAGAGAGAGAGAGAGAGAGAGAGAGAGAGAGAGAGAGAGAGAGAGAGAGAGAGAGAGA
>JANHFL010001572.1:22244-32825 GCA_032468155.1 Oxyrhabdium leporinum | reverse complement strand
TTTCCAGCTATAGAATCCGTGGGGAATGCAGAGTTATTTCAAGGGACCCGCAATTTGCAGTAAACATGGGGGGGGGGGAAGGGGGAAAGCATCCCACCCCCTGCACAGTTGGAAGTAGATCTGAGAGAACAGTACTTGAGTTGGGCTAATTCTTCCTTCCTTCCAATGCTAGATTTCCCTACCTCCCAGCATACATAATGTAAGCATAGCTTTTCCTAACATTATTAAGCTTCTGCATTACACCTGGCCTTAATCTGTGTAGACTGCCCATAAATTGATGAGTGAAGCCCCTGCATGCTTTTACTGAGGAGTAAACCTGGATGAGCAGATAGCCTGCCTAGTATTTGCAGCAGAATCCTCCAGACCAAGGGTGCCAAACTCACGTCGTCACGGTGGCCTCATGTGACGTATCAGGACTTTTTTCCCCTTCACTAAACCGGGCATGGGAGTGGCCAGCATGTGACGCATCCATCCCGTGGGTCGGGAGTTTGACAGCCATGCTCTAGACAGACCATAGTTTATGGTATTATTTGCTCTGTTTTTATATAACACTAATGTCTAGAATGATCTTGGCTCAGAGGGCCTCTTCAGGGATGCTTTTGCTATATAGTGGAGAAAGTTCTGTTTTGTTAAAGATTGAAAGGAAAAATTAGTAAAATGAATCAATAGCATAAAAATATTGGTGAATTTGTTGCTTTTAACGCTCAAGTAACTGACAGGGAATTAATTAGGGTGAGATTCTTTCTCCTCTTCCAGGTATGATGTGGAACTCTTCCAGCGCATTGAGCACCTGATTGGCAAAAAGCTGCCAGCCTTTCCCTCTCAAGAGGAAGAGGTCATGATGTTGACTGAGCGTGTGGCTGAAGCCCAGAGATTTGCTCGCATGGTAGGCTGCTTTAATGCTCGGTCTGGGTTTGTTTTATGTAGAAATGTAGCTGTTGCACCCATGATTGTGAGAATAATATTAGCATTTATACAACCTCAGGTGTATATTGCTTGGGCAATCACATTCCAAACAAGGCTTCAAGAGCTGAGAGATTCTTTTATTCTTGCATGAAGAGCTGTATTGCATGCCCTCACTGTTCTAGTTCTTTTTTCTTCTTTTCAAAATTAAAAGCATCCCATTAACTCAGGAGCAACTCTAAGGGGTCTTCTGCTTTTGCTACCACTATCAAACCCTTTCCTAATTAACTTCTATTAAATAACATGCCCAAACTGCTACCTATGGGACTATCTGAATGCAAAATCACATGCCAAAATAGAATGGTTGTTTAATATTTTCAGCAACTGTTTATCTTCTTCATTGTCTCGGTGATTGATTCCCTTAGAGGTCTCGTGCTAATGTTCTCCTGTTTCCTTTGCAGGAATTGCGGCAACAAGGGGAAAAGAAGAAACGTTCTCGAGATGAGACAAATGATGATGATGATGATGATGCGGAAGGAGCGTTGGGAGTCAGGAAAAAAGTTACTGGTGGGAAAAAAAAGAAATGGAAACTTCAGAAATAAATACCATCAGACTTTATTTCTCTAATTTTTATGCAGTTTGGAATCCCGGAATCATCACTCCAACATCATTATCAGAATGACTTTCAAGGACTCATGAAGAACATCTCAACAAATTTAGCAGTTCACTTTCATGGATATAATCTAGAAATGATTTTCCTTGCAAACCGGGGAAATCTCTTTAACATTGGAGAAGTCTTATTAGTCCCTAAGAGCAGTTGATATTCCTCTGAAGAAAGCAGAAGAGAACAGTTTCCATGTATTCTTTATGGACAGTGGAATTGGGAATATGGCAGAAGCTTTTCAGTCTGCTGCCACCCATGTTGCAGTCAATTATTTTTACAGCCCATATTTATTTAATAAGATCATTTGCAAAAACATGGGGTGGAGCGGGGGAGAAAAAAGTAATGTATTCTAATGTTCAAGATGTGTCAGCAAATAGCAGACTAATAAGATCCTTGAATATTAAAGTTAAGGACTTGATATACAGAGGAGAAGAATTTTAAAAAAACTGCTAAAATGTGTGTTTGCTTATTTACATAATAGTGCTACGGCTGCAACTTCTCAATTTCCTTTCTCAGTTTATCTGACATTTAGCCATATTTATTTGTCTTAGTCTGCTATGAATGCATCTGTGGACTCTGCAGTTTAGTAAAACTTCATTACTGTAAAGACCACTGTCTTTATAGTAAAGAAGTTTTATTAACTGGTGGTTTTTCTTCTGTAGGTCATTCCTGAGGCAATTCTGCTTGACAGCCAACACTAAGAGGCGCTCTTTTTTCACACAAGGTCTATCCCAGAATGAATTGTCTGTTACAGATTGATTGCTCATAAAGCAAAAATCCAAAGCCATGCCATTAGAACGAGAGAGCACTGTTGCAAGTTTGTCATCATTTTCTGTCTTAAAGTTTCCACTGTGGCTCATTTCCTGCTGCGTGACTATTAAGAAAGAAACTTCCATATCAGATAACTGATTGATGAGTTGGAATTTGAAGGCATTCCTTTTAACTCCCCTGCTGATGACATAGTTTCAGCTCTTGGAACTGTATTTACCTGTGTTGTGGAGCCACCCAATGGGACAGTCCCAAAGATACAATGAACAACCAAAGCTATGACTACAGTAACATTTAGAAGTTTATAACACAGAAGGAGCAACATATGTCCATAGGGAAATTCTCATCCCAATCAGTCATGATAGACAGTGGCAGGAGGCACTTTGTCAGGACTTGTTTATCAGCCGGCTTCTTTAACATCCAGGCTATTTATTTATTTATTTATTAAATTTGCCATCCATCTCACTACAAGATTTACAGTTCTGGGCTCCTTTCCCATCTGGTTCAGGAAATGATGAAAATAATTATAAGGTTGACATTTGTATTTTCATATTGGGAAAAACTGGGTGGGAATGGGAGGTACTTGCTGCTCCCAAGCTGCATGTGATAAATACATTGATGGAAAAGGGAAGCTAGTTATGTGATCAAGGAGAGCTAAAGGTTAATTACATTGATAGCAGGAATTGAAAGACTATGAGTTGAAAAGGAGAGACCACAGGCTTCTGAGTCTGACAGCCAGAAGGCAGCTGGACTTCCTTGGAAGAAACAGGAAGAGCCTAGTACTAATAAAAAATATGCAGAATAGTTTTCACAACATTGATATTTTCATTTACAATGCATTTTTGATCCAGGACATTTTATAAGATTTTGAAACTTGATTTTTTACATTTTTATTGCTATCACAAAACTTATGAGAGAGAGAGAGGCCTGTATTGTAAGTGCATATGCCGTAGCCTAATGGGTACTACATTTCCAATGGCTGGGAATAAACAGCTATTCATAACTATAGTAGAAAATGGTCAAACAAAGCAACATTTGTCCATTTGCAGTAGAGGTGATTTCTTATTTTATTTGCTGCTAAAGCGGTTTGGTAGAGGCTGGGCAGGAAACCCTGGATTTGGGGTAGAGTGTGGCTGTTTTGAAAAACAAACAGATTATTAGAATTTGATCACAATTTGTATGGTTCTGATCCTTGCATTTCCAAAAGTGTATTACATAGCTGGAAAAGCAGAGGAACACCTTTTAAAACAGAGTATTTGGTGATGCTCGTGATGAAAGCTAAGGAAAAAAAAGGCAGGTGAAGAAGAGTTTGTATAAAAATAGCTATGCTGTGGTATGTACTGTTGCCCTCATGTCTTGGTCTGGGGTTTGCAGAGGCATCTAATTGGCTTCCACTAGTACAAAATGCTGGACAAGATGGGCTTTTGTCTACTTCAGAGTGGTTGTATACATTGCCCATTTGGGAAAAGGTAATCTTTCCCCAGTTTTTAGTGATTCAAGCCAAAACTGGTGGGTTTTTTTTTTGCTTTTCTTATCTATATCCTAGATTGCAGATGGTTATCCCTAGGATCTTGCCACTTCATAGAAATGAGAGAGATTTAGATATCTGTCAGGCCCCCCTCTCCTAACTCAAGAAAGAACTCTTGAAACTTTGGATTTCAAACAGGATACTTTTTATTGAGCAGAAGTGATAGGAGGCAAAGTGAAAGCAAGTTCTAAAGTGTAACAAAGGATACAGTAACTTTTAAGATACCCAAAACTCCACCCCGGTCTTGTGATGGCCACTGGCCAATCCACAGGTGCAAAGATGCTTTGGTAACTGTCGTTTCAAAGAAGAGATAAGGACCCTCAGACGGACTCAAGTAGGAATGTAACAGGATCAAGAAACGAAAGTGTAGGAATGCGAAAGTTATGCCAATAGGATTTACAGTGTCCTTTCCCCTCTGTGCCAGGCAGTGGAAAGTTACAGGAAAACCATCCCCCCTCTTCTTCCCCTGGAAGAATAGCAGATTCACATTTGGGGATCTGACAACTTGTATACATCCAATATGCACTGTTAGCCAAATAGACTGCAAAGTACCATCTTGCTGAAGTATGGCTAGAGCTGATGAATTTCTAATTTCTGACTAAACCCTGAAAATATAAGCCACTGTGTTAAAGTTCAGCTTCCTATGTTTGTTCATTGCCATGAGTGAAAACATCTCCAAAACAGAGGAAAGAGTTGCCTTTGAAAAATACAGTTCTTAATTGATAGATCTTCATTTGGTTGGAGCTCAAAACAGGAGACTACACAATGATTCCCCCCCTTTTGGGGGGGGTACATATTTACAATACATTTGGTTGATTGACTGACTTCCATCCAGTTGGTGTTATCTCTTAGCAACCACACAGATTTTTCTTGAGCAGGATCTGTCCTCAACCTGGTTCCTAGATCTTTCAAAAATGTAGCCATCACTGCTCTAATTGAGTCAATCCACTTTGCTGCTGATCTATTCCCTGGAGCATTTTCCAGAGAGTTAGATCTTTGCATAATGTATCAAAATATCATAATTTGAACCTGGTCATGTTGCTTTTCACTACTAGAAATTGTGGACCATTTTCATTTTTGGCTATCTGACAACTCCGCTGGGTAAACCAGACCACAAATTTAACAAACAGGAAGGGAGGGGGGAACCTACTTTTATTGAAATTGGAGACAATACAGTTTTGGAAACCTGATTGTGCTGTATCTCCTCCTCCTTCTTATAGTTCAGCGGCTTTCAAGAATTATCTCATCCTGCACTTTTAAAAAATGCTTCACCCCTTTTTCCATATCTCCATCAAGGTCATAATCCTATTAGAGTGTGTTATCAGCATAAGCACAGATTATTGATGTTGGTCGCCAGACTGTTGATTTAATTTCATCTAATGCTAAACATTTTTGTATGTAAGAATATCTTTTAAGTAATCTTGGATTTTGATATTTGTACTGTACACCAAATTTTAGTACGTTCCTTCCCTCTTTCTCTGATCTTCTTTGAATTAGATATTATTTGATCACAGGCATCCTTTTACATACTAATTCAAGGATGGAATCTCCTGATCTTTTGGAAGACTTTCCTTGCTTTTCAATATGTTTTTATGTTTACTGTTTTAACACTGATTTCTTTTAACAAGTCTCTTGAAATTCTTCAGTTCCTTTGTATTTTTTTTTCTTGGCTTTGGCTTTTCTTCTTGATAATTTCCAAAGTTTGCTCTGACATTCAGTGTGCTTTCTTCAGTCTCTTGATCTTTTCACATTCATCCTTCATGACTTCTTTCAGTACATTCCATAGTTTTTCTGCTTCCTGATCAATGACATTCAGAAGTTCAAAGTGATTTCTGATATTCTTGAAAAAAATTGTGATTATATGCTTATTGTAGAAATGTGTTGGCTTTCTTCTGCTTTATCTTAATGTAGAACTTGCACATAAGTAAATCATTGGTCATGTCTTTTCTGTTAGGACAGGATATTTAAAAAAAAAATAATTTTATTTGTTCATTGAAATTTATCCAACTACTGTCCTTACTATATCATTCTTGACAACAAAAACAATACCATTTCTTCATTTCTCCTAAGTAATCCTAACTCTATCTGGATTTGCTGATGTCTTAAATGTTGATTCATTTAATCTTGCACTGTGCTGAGCATTTCCATGTTCATGCTTTTTATGTTCCATGGACAAATTGGAATTCTCTCTTTGCAATTTCAGATTTTCTTTTTTTTACATGGCAACGTCCACTCTTATACAACCTGAAGGCCTCAATCTACTCATGTTATAAACACAATTAGTAATCAGAAATATTCTCAGCTGTTCCTCAGTAGCATGTTGAGAGCCATCTGACCTGAAGTGTCTATCGTTTAGCACTGTTTCTTATTTATTATTTATTAAAAGAGTTTATATGGCCACCCAACTCACTCCAGGAGGCTTACAAAGATAAATCCCAGTAAAAAAAACCTAACACGGATAGTCATTTTATCTTTCCTAGCCATGTGGGTTTCCTGGAATATAAGGTTGATTTACCACTGCAATCTCTTGAGCAGTATGGAACTATAGTTTTGTTGTTGTCATTAAACTAAGCTTGTGCTTCTAGCAACTTCCTATGGTGCCTACTGCCCAGTGTAGGTGTCTACTTGCTTTAGCTGGGCAGGTGGGATAACTTTCATAGCTTGGAAGTTCCATCTGGATACCAAAGTATTTCACTGGATGCACCCAGGAATCCAATCACCACTAAAAAAAAGGCAGCACAGCAGACTTGAGGGAAGAATAAGCTCTATCACATTATTAATCACATATCAGTTTCTGCAGAAGCTGTAATTATTATACTTTACCATAATACATTCTCCCTCCAAAAAATTGACCTTCGTCAGGCATCAGATAGAAAAGTATATGGTTGAAAACTATTCTTCACTCAGAAAAAAAAGCCTCAATATTCCTCTATATTGAAACCAATAATTTCCTTATCTGCAAAATCATTAAATATTGCTCCAAAGCTGTTGAAGAGGGAAAGAGGGGGAGGAGAATCACAGATAGCACATTTTCTAAAAAAGCCTTGTACATTGCTCTAGTGAGTTAGTTTACATAAACAATAAACCTTAAGGCACAAATTAATAGGACATAACATTCCTCATCTGTGGGAATCGTTCTGTTTTATTGGGGAAGTTATTGTTATTCTGTTTTATTAGGAAGGCTATTGTTTTCACTTTGTGGGCCCTTTTTTACAGTCTCTTCTTCCTTTTTATGGAACTCACCAAGCAAATCAACAGCTTTCCCCTTTGCATAGTCATGTTCAAAAGAAAATGAAAGAATAAAGAAAATGAATATGTGTATTGTTGTGAAAACCAGAGGGATAGCATTTGAAAATGATCCCATCCTTGAATCAATGCTGCCATTCTCAGCCAGGCCTTTCTAACTTTAAGAAGCAGTTTTTGAAGCAGAACAAACTTTAAATATCATGTTCAAGTAATTGTTCAAATTTAATGCCTTACCAAGAATAGCCCCTCTTAAAGCACACAATTCCAGAAGTTATTGGCTTCCCTAACATACCTGTAATGCTGACAGAATGAGATATTTCAATCTCATTATACATTATACTATCTCATTCAGCTATCTCAGCTGCAGCTGGTGATGTAAGTGTGGAAGTGAGCCAGCTCATAAATGACTACTATGATCTGTTAGGAAGGTTGCTGAATCTATATTGCTTTGAACTGAGACTGGCTGTTGGGCACAGTGTCATGTTGGATACCAAGAAGATTTTAGCATTGCTCATCAGAAGTTGTAAGATTAGCTATTGACATATATGTTTTCATCTCAGCTGTAAACATTTGCTGCAGCAGCAGCAACAACAACAAAAACAGGTGCAGCATGTCAACAATTCTGCATATTCAATTTCTGTTGCTGTTCAACCATTACCATGGCTTGCACACATACTTACTATAGGATAAAATAATAGTTATGATAAAATCAAATTTTGTTAGGCATTTACAGTTATTATTCAGGTTTTGAACACATTGCCAGATTCAGCAAGACCTGGCTTTAACCATGCATATATGAAGAACATTCATAAAACATGTTTCTTATGCATCTAGGAACTGAATAAATGAAACCAAACATACATTATTTAATTGTGATTCAAGTATCCAGCTGTGAAAGAAAAACTAGAAAACATGGATTCCTTTTATGATTGGAGATATAAACATTGGGGGGGGGAGGTGAAAGGAAGCAAGTGCTGAAATGTATAATATAACATCACAGTGTGAACTCCAGTTTCTTATGTCCTTGTATGCAACATCGCAATGTCACAATGAAAAGGCAAAGTTTGTATCGTCATCATCTCAAAATACAAGCTAACCTTAGTGAGAGCTAACCTTGATTAGCTTTGTAGTTTAGTGTGTTGGTTAAACCTAGCCCATTTGTCCTGTTTATGTTTCAGTGTATTATCCAAACTCAAAGAATGAGCTAATTCTATAACCCAGTTAAGCATTTCTGTGAATTAAGCCAATTACTTCATTCACACCAGGTGGAGTTGTGGTGGCACAGTGGCTAGAATGCAGTATTGCAGGCTAACTCTGCCCATAGCCAGGAGTTTGATTCTGATCGGCTCATTCAGCCTTCCATCCTTCTGGGGTTGGTAAAATAAAGACCCAGATTGTTGGGGGCAATATACTAATATTTGTAAACTGCTCAAAGAGTGCTGCAAAGCACCATGGAGTCTAAGTGCTATTACTACTTAAATCTATGAGAAGAATATATTTTCCTTTTTATGAGACGAAAGGATCATGTAGTACAAATAATTCCAGAAAATGAGTGAAACTACAAACAGCTGATCAAATGTCTCACACAATACATTGCATGGTCATGAAACTAAGCACATGGAAAATCTTCCAGAAAGCCCAAGGAGAACATGTAAGAAATGTTGGAGCATGAAGGAATTCCTTTTCAGTGACCTCTTCTAAGATACTCCGTCCCATTTTTCTTCTCTACAATTAATTAGCTTCTTGTGCAGATAGAAGGTAGAATACAATGGAAGGTAGAATATTAGAAATAGACAACATTTTGGAAAGCTAAATAGATCCAATGATTTATTTAAATAAATTCATATTTATTTGAACATGAGTTTTAATCACAATAAAAACAAGTTGAAATTGTAAAGAAAAGTTGGACATTTCATCTTTTTTGGCTGGCTAACCATATATTGGGCTGTAGCCAGTCATGGCATTTTTGTGGAATAAATCTGACCCTAGCACAAGTGCATCTTACCTTTTACCAATAAAGGGGAATATTTGTAGCTCAGGGTTGAAATGAGGGATCCTTGGTGATCTCTGAGCTAAGTTGTTTTCTTGCAGACATTTGGGTAATGAAACATTTGTAAGAAAACAACCAAGCTCAGAGAGTACCAAGGATCCCTCATTTTATTTTTTGCCCAATCTAGAAGGATGGATCCTTCTAAAGAATATTTGAGTCACGTCCTAATTAGTGTCAGGAACTACCAGTTATAAACTGTGTGGATAAGGGTAAAAGCAATTTTATTTTATTTTTTTACTTTGTACAACTGCAAATACAACTACTTGGACATGTCTAGGTATTGCCGGAAATTGAGCTCAACTTGAGGGATACTCTCATATGAACCACTTAGGTTTTTTAAAAAAGGGTGTATGTGAACTTTTATTGTGCAGTTATGGCAGCCATCTTGAATTTTTAACACACACCTCCCCCTGTCAAATTATGTGTGTGTGTGTGTGTGTGTGTGTGTGTATAACATTTTTAATGCAGTATAAAGCAAAAAGAATGGAGGGACATCTCATTGCATGAACAGAAAGATATCCATGCAATCTGCTGAAAGTAATCTGAGAAATAACATATCATTCCTGGTGTTTGTATTAAAGCCTAACCTAAATGGTGAACATTCAACCTTAATAATAAATAGTTTAGCTTAGATACAGCTGCAAAATATAATGACAAAATAAGGAAAGTGGTCAGCTGTTTTTTTTCTGCTTGTATTGATAAATACATTTTGAACATATTTGCTTAGAACAAAGTCAAAAAGTGCTGCATTGCAAATGTACTTGGGAATAACTCTTCTAGAAATGCACAGGATACATGCATCATTTTTTGAGGAGGGTATAAGCATAGTTTTCTGGAATGTATAATAGTCTACTTGGATTTAATGCCCCATATATGGTAGATAACATAGAATTGATTGATCCTTTTGATATTATTTTTTTTAAAACTCAGAGCAGCTCAGTATGCTTCAAACTTCAAGTGATAATGAATGTCAAGTGATTATGAATGTATAGAAGCCTTAAAGCAACCATTATTTCAGATCAAAGGAAGAATGACAAATATTGACATTTATTTTTAGTAAGTCTAAAATGAAAACCACGGTAATAACAAATAATAATAATTTCTTTTAAAAGAACAGTTATTTCTTAGTAGCACAGGATTTACTTCTGAGGAAATATATTTAATGTCATTCACCTGACATATATCTCCAGGTGAAAGCATGACCCAATCTCCTTGGTTTGCCCATGGAACTTTGGTTTCAGAAGGTTGTTTTTCAAGGATTTTTTGAGCAATGACATAATCATAATGTCATTCATTCCGGCTTCTAATCATTTAAAGGTGCCATCTCTCTATCACCTCTGTATAATTTCCTATCTATCTATCTATCTATCTATCTATCTATCTATCTATCTATCTATCTATCTATCTATCTATCTATCTATC
>JANHFL010001570.1:147437-159378 GCA_032468155.1 Oxyrhabdium leporinum | reverse complement strand
TCAAAATGGCAGCTTTGTCCTGCTTGGAATTCCATACTTAAACCAAACCATTTTTAAAAATTGATGTTGCAGGCTGTGTTTCTCTCCTCACTGAAATTAGTGGCAGGGAGCAACTTTACCAGTTTTTGTCAGGTTTAATAGATTAACAGTTGGCCATGCCCACCCAGTCACATGACCACATGGCCACACCCACCCAGTCACATGACCAAGTGGCCATGCCCACCCAGTCACATGGCCACCTGGCCACATCCACCCAGCCAGTCATTAGGGCAGAGAACCCCTTGCTAAAAAATTTGAAGCCCACTCTTGAGTATAATCCACTATTGCAACTGCATATCTAATAACTAGAATTGCCCAGGTCTATTATTATGATCTGTCGCACAATCAAACCAGACTAGATTTGGTTTTTTTCTACCTATCAAGTCCTTTCCAAGGATATGAGATAGGCAGATGTGGATATCTGATAGTGTTACAAATACTATGGCAAGATGTAATGTTCTTATTCTACTGAGTCATACTGCTAGGGTCTGTTTTTCTGTTTTGGAAATGCCATATGGGTGAATGCTTAAACTTTCCTGCTTATTTCTCTGTAGATTTCTTCACCTTTGCTTTTATGTAGTTTTCAGGTGACTCTGCCTCTTTCAGTCAGCACAAAATAATTTCTCTTCTGACTGCCCCATAATATTCTCTTCTCACATTCGTGCTTTCTGTCTTCTTTAGATGAGCTATATGCTGTAGGCTAAAAAATGCCAGCTCCTTGCCCAATACACTCAGGCACCATCAACAATTTAGCAATTCAGCGATTATCAGACTTTCCCTCTAGCTATTCTGGCCTCTTTCTATTCATTGCTTAGCAGCTGGCAAGTGACAGAGAACATACAAAATTTTTTGATTATTCTGAAATAGCTTTGAAGCTATTACAAGGGGAAAAAGTTGTAACTTCCGTAAGCTTGGCTTCTGTACAAAATATATGCAAGGGGAAAATTGTACTTTCCTTATTAATTACAGTTGTGCTTCTCTCTATGCATATATGTGAAGTTTACAGTTTCTAATCTTTTCTATTTGGGTTTCCTTCAGATCTGATTTATTTATAAATGATGGAATTTTTATGAATTAGCTTCAATCCAGCAATCCTTACCTGGTTTAGCTATATATTTAGTTAAATGATATGAAGAAGCACACTTTTATTAATAAGATTCCAAATCAGTTTTTGCCCCAGTAATTCATTCAGCAGATTTTGATTTGCTAGATTTTACCCAGTAAGGCTCACTTAATAAAAGCCTTGTCCATATAATATTTATATCAATGCTTTTGACTGTAAATGAGAAATCTCTCCTCTTCTATTAAGTGCTACCTTGATTATTTTTAATCTGCAGGTATGGTAAATATTAAATATTCCATGCAAAGTTTCATTTTAACAAAATATTCGGGTTTGGCTGAAAATACAACAGGTACCAATTTTCATCTGGTTCAGAAAGTTCAGTAACTCTGAATTTTAATAAAGAAGCTTTTCAACTATAGTCTGTTTTTTCATAAAAATATACTTTGAAGTATGAAGCATTACTACAATCTACAAATAACAGTAGTAAAAAAGCACTTATTCAAATAAGTCCATTGTTTTTCATAAATAACTACATGCATTTCAAAATGTCATCAATCTTACTACAAAGTAACAATGCAGTGAAGAAACCTGCTTTAACAATCTTAGCACACATGTCAAAAAATTATAAGAGGAAACTGATTGGGTTAGTAAGTCCCAAAGGTGCTTTTCAAAAGGCAATTTTATTTTCTTAAGTTTTTTCCTTGAAAATGTTTCATTTGTCATCTAAGAATCTTCTTCAGTTCTAAGAACTGAAGAAGCTTCTTGGATGAGAAATGAAACATTTTCAAGGAAAAAAACTAAGAAAGTCCAGTTGACTTTTGAAAAACACCTTTGGGCAACCATGACCCGGATGATTGAGAATATCCATAAGTGATTGGGTCAGTACCTTCACAGAGAATTGTTTTGAGTCTTCCCACTTTTTCTATTTCTCTTTTTGGACTGTTTATTAAAATTGTTCTGTTCTCTAATTAAACATAGTCTTGTTCAGATATTGAGTAGTGTTAATCAAGGCACTATTCAAATCTGCACAAGACTATAACTAATTAGAGAAAAGAACAATTTCTTAAGCCGTTCCTGAATGTGGTACTTTATTGCCTACTAACTCTGGTCAAATTGCTACATTATATACTGTAATTTATCTCTTATATCCCAATTACTCTATTAAAATTTATGACTAACAGCTGCTATTCTTTTTGGCATTGTACATGACCATGGTCAACTTTGGCAAAATCATGGCTTTTCCTTATTCAGGATCAATTGGAAATGTTATTTTGTTTGAAATCTTGTCAATTTTAAGGTCCAGGAACATTAAACTGGTCTCTTCATTTCATCTTTGAAAGTTACCAGGCATATTTACTTGTTAACGGGTATGTCTTATATTTTAGTTATATTTTAATCTTCAATCATATGAAAAACTGATGTTGTAGAATAACCCAAATTTAAATACAGTAGAGAAAATGTTCTGTTGGAATGCTTGGGCTGAACAAGGGATTAACATTTTAAATCATTCTAACATAGTTTTAACAGTTTTGTTTGACTGTGTCTTGAATTTAAAACACCTATATTTTTGACAATATAGTATGCAGTTGAAACATGTATTAATTAAGCAATATGGCCACATACTCTTAACAACCTCCAAGGTATCTGCAATGTTAATTTTCTCAAGAGATGCAGCATTTAAATGGAAACAAACAGTTGTATTTTATAAAATATTAAGTCAGTATTGGATAAATAGTGGAATGAAGAATTAGACTGTCTAATTTTGGAAAATCAATGGATGCTGGAAGTAAAGAATGTGAAATGTATTTATTATTTAAAAATGTAATCAGAAATTATTAATGCAAGTTTATTGGAGCCCTCTATGAATGTTTAATCATTTTTTTCCATGGCAGCAGTGTTAGAAAGTAGAAGGTGTTTTAACTCATATGATTTGATCTTTCTCTGATATAGCCTCCTTTTCTGGTTTCAAATTATTAATACACATGTATACAATTTGAGGAAAATGTTTCCAGGATCTTAATAAGGATCTTCATATATTATCTGAAATATGGAATTTATAATTTAACAAAGCTCATTGGTTCTACCAATCCTAAAGTATAAGAGAATATTTTTACTTAATTGAAAAGAAAATTAACCTCTAAGACCAAGGAAATAAGTTCCTTATCCATTTTTTTAAAAAATACATCTACATTGAAGGATATTTGAGCCACTTGTCTCAAACTGTATAGGGTCTCTTGCTTGAACAGGGTGTTGGACTAGAAGACCCCCAAGTTCCCTTCCAGCTCTATTCTGATTGAAATTGGATACATATAACTATGGAATTAAATTTATATAGCTATGTATAATTAGCAACTGGATCTTTTTTTCAATAAGTATTTTTTTCCTTTCTTATCATGTTTCTTTTAATCACTATAATAAATTTAGTTTTTTTTCTCCTTTACTATGCAATTATTATTTAGCAAAGAGTCCTTCAAATTGTTACAGCCACCTTTACACCTAGCGTCTTATTGGAAGTTTTCACAATTCAATTCTTAATTCAAGAAACTAAATTGGGAAATATAAACTATTGAATACAAACTCCTGAAAAACAATGCTCAATGTTGCTACTATTTGCTTTAGACAATTACAAACCAAAAAGAAAAATAATGAAAATACCTGTTATTCCTTTACAAAATGGGGAATCCCTTGTTCCAAATGTCTCATTCATGATTTCTCTCTGTGATATGCAGTTTCTGCTTTAATTGCTCCTACATACAACTAGCTTGCATTCAGTGTGGGCAAATTGGATGCAGAACGTCCAGTGCTCCCCAAAATTGTGCTCTCTTTCAGCTAGACAATTGGCAATGTAAAGGGAAGTTGCCCAATAGGACACCTTCATTTCCTCTTTTGTTGCTTGATTCTTCTACTTCTGTCTCTCAATAAATGTTGAACTTCTTCCATTTATTAAAAACTAAATTTGCCTTACTGTATGTTTTTCTTCTCCTAGCCACTCTTTGTGTCAGTACAATAACTGCTGTGGGCACTGGTAAACAGCCCCTCTGTCAACAGGTGATACCCCATTGATGATTGAAAACATCTCTTTGAGGAATATGTTTTTTTTTTGGCTACTAACTTGTCTATAAATGTACTGAGAAGGGATTTGCTTTGAAAGCTTGGTACAGTTTTCTGTACACACACACAACCCCCGCCCCCCCATGTATTTATAGACACCAGAAGAATGCCATAATTCTGCTCTTGCTCTAATTTCTACTTCAGTAACATCAGAGATATTACTCTTTGTAGAAAAAAAGGGGGGAAACATAAAATTCATAAAATTCACAGCTGCACCTATCTTTCTAGAAGGTCATTAAGGGTGGCTGTTTGCTGAGCTGTTGTTCCAGGTGAGACAAGCATTTCTTGGTTTTAAGAGGATAACGTTAAGGCATCTGGTAGTATATAATAGGTTTTTTTTAATGCTGCCTGGGTTTTTTATAACATGGGTAGTCACATTTTTTTTTCTAATAAATGAGTTTAAGTTCAAATATATGAATCATATAACGTATTTATTCATTAATATTTCATGTGTGCCAATCCTGCATATCTTAATTTGAAGGCTGCCATACAATATATCTACAGGTATTTCCCCTTGTTCCTGTGGTTTTGGCTTAATAGGACATTCCCTAGTTTGTCCAATAATGTGCAGATTAAGTCCTGCCTTTCAGATAATGATCAAATCAGAGTGATATATTGATCTGCATATTAAAACCAGGAAGTGGTTTATTAAAATAATATATGATTTAAGAGCTGACCAGCTGCTACAATGATGTAATACTGGGAATGAATCAGCAAGGTTTTTTGGCTGATATCACTTTAAGAGTCTGTAATAAGAAGACGCCCTGCTGGGGCGTATCTCTCTCTCTCTCTCTGTGCTTCCATGCTGTAATTGCTGATTGCTGTTTGTTTGATTAAAGTATGTGTATGTATATATTCTTTGTAGATAAAACCACTATTTAAAATACAAACCTGTTTGCTGTATTTGCTCCTGGGTTGTCTCACACAGTCACACTGTGTGCACTCTGACACCTTCCCATTAGCCAGCTAGGGTGGACATTCAAACAAAGAAAATAAGGCAGGTGACTCTGGTATCTGTATTTTTAAAGTAAACTGATTCTATCCATACTGATTTGAGGCATCAATTCAGAGTGTGCATTAATGTAATACCTCGATAGAAAGTAAACACAACATGATTTGAACAAAAGTCTTCAAATGATTTCTTAAAACTAAATGTTCAGAAAACAAAAAAAATTAAGACACAATCACATGCAATTACATTTAAGTACTCTAGCAAAGAGAGTAAATGTAAAAGCTATAGGTAATTTTAAAAGAAACAAACTGCTTGGAATATGTTGCCTTCATCAGATCAGCAGGCATCAGTCACTTCTTTGCACTCTACTGCTATTAAAGGCTACCATTAGGCATGTCAAAACCAAGCAGAGAACAAATGTGTTTATTAAATTAGCATTATAACTTTTCATCATTATGTAAAGCCCATACATTCTTATCTAATTTAAAATTGGTATTTTTTTACAAAGAGTTCTGGATCACAATGAGCTTCATACACAGTATGCTATTTTCTTGGATTAATGGCAAAGAAACATACATGTATAATCAGGTAACATTGCTACTGCTGATGTAACTCATCTGTAATTTATTCAGTTCCCTCTCTTCTTTTTAATGGCAACATTTTTCATGGAAGAGTTCTGCTTTCCTCAGCTCTAGCACCGAGTCATTCATTTGCAGAGAAAAGGAAAAAAAGGACAAATGGATTGCCAACGCACTATACGGTAAGGTGCAAAAGAGCCAAGATAATTTGTATTAAAAATATAGACAGGCTGCACAAGGAGCATTGCCTTCTCTTATAGTAAACATTTCTAAGACTGTAGAAAGAGGCTTACCAATTTTAAAAGTTAATGTTTATATTTCACTATAAACCATTCAACATGAGAGCTGAAAAAAGTGCAGTAAAATTCTAAACCCAAGCATAGTCATGTAATTAATTAAATAATAGATACCAGAAGAATTGGTTAACAATGTCTGTGGGGTTCACAAATGGAAGTTCTATTGTCATAACAATATAGTTTAAATAAATAAGAGAGACAAAGATAGAGAAGCTGTATGTCTTGATGATGGATATCAGGAAAGCCAAATATTAGATTTGTACTGTAAAATAGCAAAGAAATCAGCAACAAAAGCTTAATAAGTTGAAATGCGCGCACACATACACACTTTTTTACTGAGCTAAATGAGGATTAGGCTATATCAGATATACAGTATATAAACTATACTAGAAACAATAAACAAATTTTACAAGCTGTCATCAACAAGGATGTTATCACAAATTCAACTTCTGGAAAATGGGTTTCTTATGTCTACAAAATATGAAGCCTTGTACCTTTTTTCAGTTTTCATCATTAATCACATTTATAACATTAATGGGATAACTTGTCAAATTTGAACTAGAACTCAGTGCAGGGAAATCTCACTTGGTTTTGAACTGTAGCAGATAATTGTTCAGATGACTTCTGCAATGTTTCCAAAATTCCCAATAATTCTTTGTAGTTGCGCTTTAATTACAGCCCCCCCCCCGCTTATCCAAATTCATTTCATAATCTTGCAACCACCTGAACTCCTAGTATCCTATCAATGTGAAATAATCACTGTTTAACTTTAGGAACAAGGTATATAGATTCTTCTCCGAGACAACAACTGTCTCACATAAAATTTTCCCTAATGCTTCAGCTTCCTATCATCTTAGGTGATACCACACATTGTACAGCTACATGAGACATGAGATGACATGATGGAAATAGGGTGGGTGGATGTGTCACTGCCTCATCTACACTCATTCCATCTCTCTTTCTTTTATCCTTAAATTATCATACATAATAGAGTCAAAGTTGGATGGGATGAGTATTTGACTTTGGTTATGGGAATCTAGAAGGAAATTGCCACACCTAACAATTGTAGGATTCAGTGAATTATGGCAACTGGGACTGTAGGATTGCCATCACTAAGTGATGCAGTCATGCTTTACAACCATGTCACCTAGCAACAGAAATTCTTGTTCCAACATCCATCATATGTTGAAAACAACCTGTATGTCTTCTTAAAAAGCATTTTCCATATTAAAGAGAGTATTGAAAAGTTGTCTGCTCGGAATGAGTCTTACTGAAAATAATAGTGTTTACTTTCATTTATATATGTATAAGATTACAATCTGCATTTCCTGTTCTAATAGTGAAAGCTATTTGATCCATAAAACAGGTAGCGTAATAAAGCAGAGCTTGACATTTTCAATGTACAAAGAAAAATTCCAATAATTCTGATAGCAAATGTTTCTGTAATGAAATGATAACATGGGTCTATTGGATACAGCAACAAAAAACAGGCAAATTAAATGAACAGCATTGATCAAGTCTGATTGACTGATGTTTGAAGACAGTGATTGAGATCAATGACTGATTAAATATTCATGATGTTAGTTTCAGGGAATATTGAATTCCTTAACAGCAAAATCAATTCATTAAGTTTATTAATGAGGCTTCACAATTGTTTGCTGTTGCTGTATAATCTAAAAACAAATTAAAGAAGAAAAATATTGAAGCTACATTCTTACACTTTCAGTATATCAATGCAATCCTTTTTTTTTGCTTGTTTGACTTTACACTTTCCTTTTAATTTCATGATAAGTT
The DNA here is from genome assembly GCA_032468155.1 of Oxyrhabdium leporinum. Lineage (NCBI taxonomy): Eukaryota > Metazoa > Chordata > Lepidosauria > Squamata > Cyclocoridae > Oxyrhabdium > Oxyrhabdium leporinum. Next base: position 151,545 of record JANHFL010001570.1, on the reverse strand, counting down.
TCAACAGAATTATAGCAGCAATTTGATTCTGGTTTAGAATATTATGCAGGTCTAGCTATTTTATTTTTAAGCCATGCTGAAAATGGCTTGTTTGCATGTTGTGCAAATCTACTTACTTGATCTATCATGTTTAAACATTATATCATGATTACAGTATATGATCTCAGTCAATTTTTTAAAGATATGTACTTATTAAAGAATATATAATACTATAGTATAGGACATACTTCCAAATAGGTATGTGTGGTCACTATTATGTATCATAAAAGAACAATAATCATCCATCAGTGCAGGAATTTAATATTCAGAAGGGCCATATGATGCTATTTTTCTGGGATTTTGGAAAAGTTCAGTGATGTGACCATAAAAGCTATTGCACAATTTAAAATATAATTCCACAAGATGTGCTTCCATGTTATTCTGGACACATTAGGTGGAATGTCCCTTGAACCTGGCCTGCCAGCCTAAGTCATTCATTTGAATTTGAAATAGTCTGAAGTCAAGTGTGACATGAGTTTTGTTATTTTTCCTTATTTTATCTAATTATCTATATTAAAAAGACAAGAACATAAAATTCTCTTCCCAAACTTCTGCTATGCTGTCTTATTTTGGTGGGTGGTTTTGAGGGTTGCTTCTGGGATGGACGAATGAAGATTGCCAGGAATATATGCCTAGCTCTATAAATTCCTAGCAAGGTTATCCATGTTCTAGACATTATTTGAAGGAATTAAAGATCAAGATTGTTAAAAATAAAAGGAAAGAATATAATATTGGTTTATCTAATGAAGGTTAAAATAGTCATATTTTCATATTTTCTAGTGATCCTTAATAGACTTTTGCTGATCAGGACTGAAATTATGAAGTTTGAAAATTTGTTTATAGATAACAAATGGGATATAGGAAAAAGAGATCACTTATGCATTTTAAAAGGTGATATGTTACTAAAATTGCTTATATTTGTTGTGATAAAGGGAAAAATTATTTCATTGCATATTTATTTTCTATTTCTTTTTTTTCTATTTCTTTCTGTTGTCTTTTCTGCACCTATTTTTATTTTCTTTTAAAATTTGTATTAATTGTTTATCATAGTAATTGAATTTTTTAAAATAAAATTACTATTTTTTAAAAAAAGGAATATATGTGCCTGGATAATTCAAAATACCTTTGCCACATACACAAGGTCAATGCCAAAATAGAGCAAGACACCTTGCTGCTGCTAAGCCTAGCATATCAAATTTGAGTCTCATAAGTCAAGGGAAATATGGTGTACAAGCACGGCTCCCGCTACATCTTCCTGATTAGATGACAACCACTCTTAGAGGGGACTGAAATGAGTTACAGTAATTTCCAATAAGTCAGTGTTTTATGTTGTTTATCAGAACAATTAAATCAATCAACAAAGACATTTATGTTTGGCATGATAGTTTCTTCCCTTCAGGATTCACTCTGCAATCTCAATCAGCATAAGGAACTTTCCCTGTCATTCCCAGGAATGTCTAGTTAAAGAAAACAAACTTTACAGTCACATAGATATTTGTCACATTGCTTTACATTCTGCTATACTCCCTATGCAAGAGGAATTTAAAGCTGCCTAATTTCAGACCTAATGAGCAGAACGGTTCAAGTACTGCTAAGAGTTCTGGGTGGCATATTATAGCACACATCTCTTTTTTGAGAGTTACATGCCCTAAGTGCTTGTGTTCTGCATGTTGTGAATCATAATTTTATCCTTACATAATGCTACTGAAGTGTATACTTAAATGCAATACATTTACTATGCCACTTGCATCAACCTTTTTAATAGACTACATAGATATATTGTGGCGTATATGCACTTCCAGACCCAAAACAGCATATCCCCCTTTTTTGCAGCTCCTGGCCACAGTAGCAAGAATTACAGATTTCGAGAAGATGACAGATCTACTGTCAAACACTAACAGTACAGAAAAATATAGACAGATGGATAACAGATAGTAGGATACTAAGTACCCTACAATTTATTGAAGTAAATAGGACAAAGTTGAGTGGCAAATTACCTATATGTTCACAAACCAGCAGGCAGCCCTGCTTGCCAGCTATCCAAATTGTTTCTGGGCAATTTGGCACATTTCTACTTTGCTGTGCTATTTCTTATAGCATGATTTTGTGTTGTGATCATTCCCTGTTGTGAAAAACTGTTCAAATGTAATCAGAATTTTACAGATTTGAGTCTGGCTACAGGAAAGTATATATATTGTCTGTATTCTTATATTATTATTATTAGGGCGCATTGCACAGTCAGTCAGATGTTTAGACTGGATTTGGCATTTTTACCCACCTATCAAATCTTTCCCAAGGACTTCGGATTGGCAGATGTTGTTTGATTTTGTTATTATTACTTACAGTAGTAATAATAGAAATATTACTATTATGATGTGCCATTATATTTTTAATTTTATAAGCTTCCCTAAGTGAAATGGAAATATTTCTATAAATTCATAAAATAGATATCAAGACACCGAAGTAGAAATCAAAATATTCTGATGACTACAGTTTAAAAGTTCCGTGAAAGAATACAGTTGGAAGGAATTTTTTACAAGCAAAGTCAAAAAGAAGTAACTTTGTTTTATTTTTGCTTGTATAATTCTAGTAACACTGAACATTTCTGAAGAATATTCATACTGTTGTTATAAACATTCATCAATTAAATAATAATAATCTTAACTTTTTTGAGGGGGAAGAGGAATATAAAACAATTTTGGAAAATCATGTTGCACAAATCTTTAGTATTGTGGTAGAAGAGAATATTTTTAGCTCTGGTTTGAAATGTAAGACTTTTGATATTCTCGAAACTTGGTTAGGGTTTTTTAGCAGATATTTTAATGTTGCATCCTAGATCAAGCCAAGTCCAAATGCTCTAGAGAATTCCTGAAAGCCTGCCACTCAGACAACAGACTCATAGAGATAAGCAACATCTACATATCATTCAAAAGAGACAATTGAAAAGTCATACAGGAAACAACAGGATCCAAACACCCCCTCTCCAGCAATTAAAACCCAGAAGAGCATAGCAACACCATGATTAGCCCTAGACCAGGGGTGTCAAACTCAAGGCCCACAAGGGTGCACCAAAGATCTATGTATAGATATATAGAATTCTGATTTAGGCAATTGAAAGTGAAAAAGGAGAAACTATGAGTAGGTTACATAAATGAACTGTTTTTTTCATTCCAAAGCCAGTGGTACAATTTCCAAGCGGATGACAGCAGATGTTTTAAAAAACACAACAGGATTTGTGTTGGTTTGTATTAATGCAGTAGGAAGTGATAGCCAGATTGTTGATTCCTATTTTATCAGAGCATCTTTATTAGTGTGCTGCCATGGTAAATTTATTCCCCTCCTTCCATGTAGTAACTGGCTGGGTCAATGCTGTCAGGCAAGCACAATCGTAATGTCCACTGAATCCGAAAGATAAATATTTCTTCTACCTTTATATAAATGTTTTCTCAGAACAGAACTTTTTAAAAAAACCTATAACACTAGTTCCATAATTTGGCAAAATCATTGAGATTTCTGATAGTTTGTCTACCTTCACTAATATTGATAACTTTACCATAGCATCTGAAGGACTGAAGCAAAATATCACAAATTTAAGTGTATAAAATCTCGATGAGATTTCAATTAGGACTTTGGAAGATTCATGTGTGAAATCTTATGTAGCTGTTACCTGTCAAAAACAAATTGAACTTGATGGATTCGGAAAAAATAGCGCAACAAATGAAAGAAGCCAATCAAATATATTTCAAAAAGGCCAATAAGATGGGGAGATGGTTAGCATACAAACTTAAACAACAAAAACAAAAATGAAGGATAATCTGCTTAAAAGATGAAAAAGGGATCAGAAGATATAATCAACAGGATATAAAAAACATAATTAGCAACTACTATGCTAACCTATATGCCAAAGACCCAATTTCAATACACAAAATAAAACAGGGAAAATATAAGAAGAAATTAAAAATACCCTTCATCAACTAATATCACCTACGGAGATACAACAAACTATCCAAAAACAACCAACCAACAAGACCTCGGGACCTGATGGAATACCAAGTGAATTTTACAAAAG
>JANHFL010001570.1:136068-147337 GCA_032468155.1 Oxyrhabdium leporinum | reverse complement strand
ATCTGTAGGGATCTCTTTGTTTTTCCACTGTTGTATAAACACAATTTCCACCCAGTCACATGATCAAGCCACGCCCAAGCCACGCCCACTAAGTCACACCCACAGAACCGGTAGTGGGAAACTTTAGATTTCACCACTGTGTATAATGATGTGTCAAATATATATTGGAAATAAAATCAGTCTGAAGGAATCTTTTATCATCTTTGATGGACATTAGCTAAGTAAGCTAAGAGTTATTGAGATCAGCTATTTTAATTCAGAGAATTCTTAAAATAAGTATACAGCTGAAGACAGATGCTTTTCTTTTAGGTATGATGGCTAAGTACTTGGAGAAATATAGCAGTTTGTTTGTACATATGATAACAGCAGTGAGACTTTTGTATGCATAGAGATCCCCAACAGAGAAATAGACAGTGAAATTAATGGAATTGGCTGAGATGGCAAAAGTAACTAAATTAATTAAAGAAAAGACTTTGTTTTATTTTTTTACATGGAAACTACTTCTGGAGTTTTTACTTGAAATGGAAACAAATGTTACATTAATTTTGGGATTAGATAATTAGAATTGTTTATTATTATAGAAATACTGACTATTACTCAATTCCAGAACAAAAAGCTAATGTATTTTATATTTGTAATTGTATTTTATATTTGTAATTGTATCAAAGAAAGTCAGAAATTACTGTTTATTTTCGTTTTCCTCTTTAATCCCTTTATCTCTTGCACTTTGCCAATCACTGTTTATATATATTATAATATTATACACACACACAAGCAAGGGGAAAAACTTTCATTGTAAAACAAAATAATTAATCTGAGTTCTGTCATTTTGTAGCTACTATTTTCCCCAAAGATCTGCTGAGCTTTACAATATATTTTTGTACCATAATTTCTCCTATGGTCTGGGTCAGTCTATTTAATGATAACACTAAAAGTTACAGGTTTATTTGACTTTAGAAATTGAATCCTGTGTTACAACTGAAGAATGGTAAAGTTATTCAATACTAGCTATCCAGCATTTAGCCAAGAAATACATTTTCCATTATGGGGCATGATCCAACATAGTTAGGATCCTCCAATCCCTTCTATCCATCAGATGATGCCATTCGATGGGATCCAAATGATGTTGTAAACACACTATATTGTTCCCTGGGATTAAAATGTTTCAGACTAACTGGCCTTTCATAAAACTGTTAAGATCTGGCTGTTCCTTTAGACATTTAGCCAGACTATTGATTGATCTCTAGGAAGCATGGTATTACACTGGTTAGAGTTTTCAGTTGCTAATTTGTTGTGCCGTTTTGATATACAGTATATTGCTTTTAGGTTTCAGGTTTCCATATGAGCAAGATAAAAAAGCTATTTTTGTGAATGGAAGTACCATACTCATGCAAGATCCAGAACATTTGTTTCTAATTACTGTACATACTGCATAGATCTTTTACTATTTTCAATTGTTCAAAAACTAGTAAATAATATAAATATAAAACAAAACCTATTGATTTTCATAAATTATAGAGAGTTGGAAAGGAATCCAGAGATCATATTGTTAAATATCTACTTAGTGTAGAATCCATTAGAGCAGTGATTTTCAATGCCGGACATATCATATGGCCTCCAAAGGACAATGTCTTATTCAAGGAGGCCACAGTAAGGTTCTATGGATACTATGATCTATCCTATGAATACACTAAAAGATAATGGTTGCCTTTTTAGTAGCTTCATCACACTGCTGACTTATGTTTAACCTGTGTTCAACAAGGATACCCAGATCCTTTTCACATAAATCACTGCCGAGCCAAGTGTCCCCATCACATACTTGTAACTTACATTTTTATATCTAGATAAAGAACTTTACATTTCTTTCTAGTAAATTCAATTCTGTTCATTTCAGCCTGGTATCATTGATGTTCTTTGAATTTTATGCATTTGTACAACATATTTTTCTCAACTTTAATCTTTAGAATGGACTTCTCAACATCCTCATCTAGTTACTGATAAAAACAATGATCAGCTCCAAACCCAGATAGGATCCTATCATCTTCCATTTAATTCTCCTCTCTAAGCTGAACTGGGGCTATTAATGAATGCAGTAAGTTTATCTTACAGTAATATCATTTAAATAACATTTTACCACTTTTTGAAGGGATTATAACAATATAATCTATCAAACTCTTTGCTACCCAGATACACCATGCCTGTAGCATTCTTCTGACTAAGCTAGTAAAACTCTGGCATGATTTGTTTGTGACAAACTCATGCTGATCTTTGTTAACTGCAGTGTGTTTTACTCACAAAAATGTTGCTTGATAATTTAGTTAAGACCTTGAACAGTGTAGCTAATACGTTGATGCTGTAGTTTCTGGGTACCCCTTGCCCCTTTTTTGGAGATAGAGATAATTATTGATTTCAGTTAGTGAGATCTTGCTGGATGACAACCTGGAAGCTGGTGAGAATTCACCTCTCTAAGTCATATTTAAGCAACAAGAATAATTTTCCAAGTAACAAATTTATACAAAAGTAACATCTGTTTCAGGAATCATCTATTTAGAAGGTTGAAAAAAAGGTAAATATGAACTGCATGAAATTTATTTTCTGTGACTGCTTATTAATGCTTTACTGTCTTTGGTATACATGCTCAATTAATTGTGTGTCTTCTGAAACTTGGAAACTTTTAAGATCAAAGTAACCTTAAACAAGATGCAAAAGAACATTAGTCTGTCACAAAACAAAATTTTCAAGAGTTTTCCTACATATTGTTCTGTTCATTTATTTTAAGATGCTATGATTTTTTTCTCACACTTTTTCTATTGTTCCATGTTTACATATCACTAGTTCACTAATGAGTAGAGAAAAAAGAGTGAGTGCCCTCTGAAATAATTTCTAAAAGAAAATGGCAAGAGGAAGCTAACCTGATGTGATATCCCTTAGGAAGCTGCTCCAAAGCACCAACACTGCTACAGAAAAGCAGCATTTTCTAGTTTCAACCATCCAAAACTCTTGGAAATATGAAACTATAAATACCTTCGCCTGGATTTCTAATTGACTGGACTGAGGTGCCAAGTCAAAGTATAAAAGATTTGATAGATCAAAACTTGCACTGGAAATACGATGTGATGTGTAGGAACTGTAAGAAATCTCTCGAAGTCCTCTAAAGCTTTGGAATTAAATACTACCATACGCCTATAACATTTATTTTTATTTATTACTCATATTTATATAAGCCACCAAATTATCTCAACAGTTTACAAGATAAAATGCACAGAAACAATATACAATAAATAATAAGTATTAAAGCAAAGGTCTGCAATGTAATGAAAATACGGAATAAAATTAAACCAATGATATAGTGACTATAGAGTTGAGGTAAGAAATGTAGGGTTTTTTTAATCATATTAACTATCATTTTATTATTCCCAGAATCCATTTGTTTAATGGGTCTACAGTCAAAACATTGTTTTTGAGATTTATAGTTTAATTAACAGCATTTTAGCAAAATGGTTTCATTAATATCTCTTCTCACATATTTAGTATGGATTTGCATTGCCAAGCAAACAAAAGCAACAAATGACACTTCCTCCCAGATTATATTCCATCAAGGAGAATGAACGGAAGGAAAGGGATTTGGGAAATGTTGGTGGAATAGCAGATCTGAGGGAGGCTCAGAGTCCTCGCCTGGAAATATACACCCCAAAAGACAGTTTTAGAAATATTTTTAGTTCCTGAATAAGATGTAGTGATGGGATATAGATACCCTTTAGAAACAAGACCATTTTTAAAAAGCATCTTAAAACTAATTTTTTTTTAAGTAAATTGGTTCCTTTGTTCTGGACCTAACCAAGTTATTCTACTTGCTATTCTACGTCATCTTCATATTACAATTTCTTCAGTTAAATTTCTAAACTAGAAAACAAGTTTAATGATCACAGCCAAACAAAATATAATAAAGAAAAAGTCCTCCACAACAAGGAGGGCATTGATAAAATCCCCAAATTTCAAGGACTTTACAACAATTTTATTTTAAAAAATAAATTGTTCAGTATATTTTATTACATAATTTTTATTTGTTATTTTGTTGAATAAGACCTAACTCCCATAGTAATATTTCTTCTACTAAAACTCCAAAATAAATAATTAAACTTGATCTTTTTAAAAACTTCAAATTCAAAAAAGTAATTGCCTGAGAAAACTAGCGCTAGACAACCAATATGGTTAGCTCTAGCATATCAAAATTATTGGATAGTGACCAAGCCTTATAAATCACATTTTGTATAGCTTTTTACTTTTGCAGATTGTAAAATGACATTTATCTTCAGTACTGCAGAAAACATGGCTCTGTGGAGTTTAAATCAATATAGCTATATAATATATTGTACCAATATTATTATATAACATCTGTTTAATACAATCAAGAGTCATTGTAATGCTCAGCATTACAAATTTTCAGATTTTCAATTGTTATTAAAAATAGTTGCATAATCTGAAAACTACAGGTAATTCTAGAATATATCCTAAAGCACCCTATTAATCTACCACAAGAAGTCAAAGCAAATAGTTCAAATAAAGTGGAAAGGCCTTTCAGAACTAGCAGGTGAATTGGGAAAAAGATTTTTCCTAATAGCTTTAACAGCAGGGTTTGTTAGTATTTCAATACATGCTCTAATACACTTAGTGTTCTATGCTACATTTAACAAGATTAAGTGATCACACACTGTTCCTTCTCAAATCTTTACTGGGAATCTGATGACAAGCCTCATTGCTTGCCAAAACATTATCTTGTGTTTTATACTAGGTACTGATTCTACTTGAAATAGTTACCTAGATGAAATAAAGAAAATACTATTTGTCAATTATAAAATCCTTTGGTTCTATAACCCTGTAACCTGATCTCACTAGAATTATTTGCAAACTCTTCAGATTTATTTTGTGTTCCATTTAATGTTCTATATTTTAACTTGCAGAAGGACAAAGAATCTTGTTGTCGCTTAAGATCATTATTTATAATTTGTAAATATATTAAAATATGAAAAATAATTTACTTTATAAGAACTTATTATATATATATATATGCTTCTTGAGGTTTTCGCGGGTATTTGTATGTATATCTTGGGTTCTTTTCGGGTTTTCTCCCGCGTAAAGTTGGCGGTTTCTATCGCCGTAAGAATGGCGGTTTCTTTCGCAACGTTTCGACGGAATCACATCCGCCATCATCAGGCTGTACGTTCGGGTTTGCTCTCTTGTGCTCAAGATATACATATATATATATATATATATATATATAGTTTAGAATTTACTAAATATAAAATATACATATATATATTATATATATATATATATTATATACTATACTACTATATATTCTTATAGATGAAAATCTGTGCTTCTTTCATTTGTAATTTTCATTTGTATTTTCAAATGCTCTATTATTATAAGAAGCATCAATTGAGTTTCTAAGAAAGGGGCTGAATTTTTTTAGAATTTTAATATTTATTGAGCCCAATAGCATCAGAGAATAAAAATTGCTTTGTCACAACAGGTGAAAAATACTCATATGTATCCTCACCTTGCAAAGGAAGCATGGTAGAAAGGACACTCACCTTTGCCTTCCATGAACACTACAAAGTTGGCATTAAATTTGTTGGTAGAAAGTTTTTCTTCAAGGTCAAATGTTCGCTTGCCTTCAATTTCATCATCTGAGATGCCATCATCCTCATAGCGTCGTCTCATAGCACCACGCTGTAGAAGCAATTGCAAAATATAAGTATAGGATGAACCACAGGGAAGAATCTAGTAACCAGGTAGTTCCCAAAATAAGCTATACACATTTTAATTATTTGTTTTAAAAGAGACAAAGATAAAACAAGATAGAAAACAAAATAACTAACATTGAATAATTACCGGACATTTATGCAGTTGCAGTATCAAAACACAAACACAAAATAAAATGAACATTTGAACAGAAAACTCCCTAAAATTAATAAGCTAAATGTATATAAATCAACTAAATATAGTATATATTCATTTAACTACAATTTATCAAGTTAAGAATTAAAGTAAGTATTTTCTTGCTAAAATATTATGAAATATAGGTCAAACATATTGTGTCAGTTCTTGATTACTAAAAACGTCCAGTCATATCAAAAAAATTAGGTAACTTTTACTCCAGTCTTTAATATTCAGGGTAAAACTTTTCCAATCTTACAGTACAGGTAGCCCTTAACAAATAACCATTTGTTTAGTGACTATTTGAAGTTACAATGGCACTGAAAAAAATGATTTATGACCAGTTTTCACACTTAAAACTGTTGTAGCATCCCATGGCCACGTAATCAACATTCAGGCACTTGGCAACTGGATATATTTATGATAGTTGTACTGTCCCAGGGTCATGTGACTATCATTTGTAACCTTCCCAGCCAACTTCCGAGAAGCACAGTCAACGTGGGTAACGTGGGCTTAATGACAGCATGATTCTCTTGACAACTGTAGCAAAAAGGATGCAAAATGGGGCAAAACTCACTTAACAATTGCCTTGCTTAGCAACAGAAATTTTGGACTCAATTGTGGTCGTGAGACGAGGACTACTCATATCTAAGTTATTCCTCATTCCCATCCTATGCCCTAAATAATCAATGTTCCTCACAAAAGATCAGATTCCACAATTTTATTTTTAATAATACTTATATGGATATCCATCTTAAATACAATAACCTTGTTTAATTCACAGCAAAATTGACATAGAAAATAACACTGCTATAGATTTCACAGCAACTCCATTCATATCCTAACTGAACACCTTGGGGAACAATCAGCTCTTCAGGGCTTTTCAGAGGGCTTAAAGGGTAGGATCCTTCCAGAACTCACAGGTGAAGCTGCTCTAAAGGGCAGGGCAGCTATGGAGAAGGTATATCTTAAGATCCTGCTAGATGACAACACATTTTTAAAAATGCAAATTGGAAACTCTTCATGGATTATATTCTTATATATGGATTATACCACATTCAGAGTTTGCGTTTCTCTCAACATGAAGCTTTAATTTATTAGTTTCTGCTTGAAATATTTTTCTCTTCTATTGTAATATTATAAATCTTGTTATACTGTACTATTTCAATGAAGATTTCAATGTAATAGTATGTATGTGATATGATTACAAATTATAAACGTTCTATTACTCAGAAAACTTAACATACTGAAAAGAAAAAAAGTAAAAATGCCATTAATATTAATAGTATTTTAAGATGTCAATACTGCAAACAAAATTATTTATTATCCAAAATTGAGTACAACAAAAGCACTGCCTTTCACATCACAATAGTAATGTAACAGTTTCAGTATGAAACTAATTCCTTAAAACAATGCAATCTCCATTGTACTATTAGTGCTTGCATGCGTATTGACACATGCATATACATGAAGCAAATTGAACAAAGATTAAAATATCTGAGAAGTAGGAGATAGAGAATAATAATAATAATAATAATAATAATAATAATAATAATAATAATAATAATAATAATAATAATAATAATAATAATAAATACCAAGGAGCATTCAAAGGCTGTGGAATGTTGCAAGCACTTTAGGGAGCTGAAGAAGAAAAAAGAGCATTGGAAGAATATCTGAAGGACACTGAAGAAGATGCACTGAAACTAATACACCATGAAGGTTTATTAAATACCAAACAGACCAAACTATAAGAAAGACCAAATGAAATGTATCACCATTAATCAACTGCAAAAGGAACAGCTTTACTTGGAACAGCTTATAACCTGTACCTTTATTATTAAATAGCACTTGCCTATCCCAGGTCTTTGGGAAGGACTTGATAGATGAATAAAAATGCCAGATCTAATCTAAACGTCTGGCTGACTGTGTGTCCAACCATAACACCGAATCAGATGATAACTTTAAAAGGAGGGACCTGGAGCATGTCCACTTTATCTAACCTGGTGGGAATGGGCAGATATCCTCAAAGATACCAGTTCTGCAAAGAGCCTGGCCCTGTGACATTCATGTTTTTAAAGGCGATAACTAGCAAGTTCAATTGTATGTAAAAATAAACTGACAGTCGCCAGCTCTTACAATAGCAGCAGGGTGACTAGAATTGCATATACTGCTGCATTCTGGACCACTTATAACTTTTGGATAATCTTCAAAGGCAGTCCCATGAAGAGCATTTTGCAATAAACTAATCAGGAAGTGACCAGGGCATGGGTGAATGTTAGCAAGGCCTCCAAGAATGCACCCAATTGGCTCAAAAGATGAATTTGCGCAAAGGCATTTCTCCTTCAGCAAGAGCCACAAGTCTAGAATGAAACCCAAACAGTGCATTAACTCTGTCTGGAAGAGAATCACACCATCTAAAGTTAAAAAAACAAAACCTCTCCAGAAATTGTGACCAATAAGAGGCCTCTGCAATCATGTGACCTGGATTCAATCCCTCTAAACTGGCAGCCATTTTTAGTCTTGTGACCTCCCTTTGGGACCCAGAAGCTGCCCGCAGTTAGAACAGGTGATTTCTGAGACACATATGGTTATGCAGTTTTTTTTCCTTTGGTCACATGACCAATAAAAATCCAGGGACATTGCAGCCAGTGTACTTTTTTTTCCCTTCTTCCTCATTGCTGCCAAATGGAGGACAAGAGGAATAAATTTCTTGTTGCTTCTTTCATTGCTGTTGCAGGACTGGTGAGGACTGGAGAAGCGTACTTGCTTTTGTATGTACTTTAAAAAATTTTTTTTCATTATAATACTCTGCTCGTTTCTAAGTTCTTTACAAAGATAAAGTATTTTTCATTACAGGTAGTCTGTGACCTACAACAGTTCATTTACTGACCGTTCAAAGTTACAACGGCACTGAAAAAAGGGACTTATGATCGTTTTTCACACTTACGACTGTTGCAGCATCCCCATGGTCATGTGATCAAAATTCAGATGCTTGGCAACTGGTTCATACTTATGATTATTTCTGTGTCTCAAGCTCATGTGATTACCCTTTGCAACCTTCTGAGAAGCAAAGTCAATGGGGAAGCCAGGTTCACTTAACAACTGTGTCACTAACTGCACTGCAGTCATTCACTTAACTGGGACAAAAAAGGTTGTAAAATGGGGCAAAACTCACTTAACAAATGTCTCACATAACAACAGAAATTTTGCGCTCAATTGTGGTCGTAAGTCGAAGACTACTTGTACTGTGCTTGTTTGTATTTATCTTGAAATTGCTTGCAGAAATACTAGCCAGCCCCTACTGAAACCAAATTTAGTACTGTAAAGTTCCTTTGCATTATACTGTATTGTGTTTGTTTGCATGTGTTTGAGATCGCTGCACAAATACTAGCCAACATCTACAGAAAGCAAAGATATTGTGAAGTTCTTTATTGCTCTACAGCAGGGGTGTCAAACTCGATTTCATCAGGGTTGTTTGATCTGGGGGGGGGAGTGTGGCCAAGGTAGGGATGGCTGCACGAAGCCCTCCAGAGCTTCGTTTTCCCTGGCAGAGGGTTGCAGGAGGCCGTTGCAGCTGAAAACAGAACTTGGGAGGGCAGCATGCAACCCTCCAAAGCTCCGTTTTTGCTGGCAGAAGCACAATGAGCCAGTCCTTCGCTGTTTCCAATGCACCTCGCGGGCCGGATCTGGCCCACAGGCCTTTAGTTTGACCCCCTGCTCTACAGTACTATGTTTGCTTTTGCTTTGACCATTAGTGTGTACTGCTGTAGACTGCTCGTAGAACAGCTGATGTGAGGGCAACAGGCAGGAGAGCCATATCAAATTCTCAAGCTCCTGGTTTACTTAATAAGGTCATTTAAGAAGAAAACAACAAGCCTGATCTTCATTCTCTTAATGACCTGGTTGATTCACTTAACAAACATAGTAAAAAATGTCGCACAAATGAACCCAATTCATTTTATGACTTATGACCCTAATGGACAAGGTCTATTAGAGTCACACCTTGAGGACTACCTGTATGTAGGATTCATTACTTTAGGCGAATGTTTCTTAAAGTTTTTAGACTCAGGATCTCTTCCCATTTTTATAAAGTATGAAGGAGCTTTTGTTTGTATGGGGTATATTTACTGATATTTACTGCATTAAAAATTAAAATTAATCTATTCAAGGAATATTTTATTGTAAAAATAATAAAATTAAACCCATTGGATATTAACATAAATAAAATATTTATGAAAAAATGGTATTTTAATGAATAAAAATAATGAGAAGAGTTACTGTTTTGAATTTTTGCAAGTATCTTCAATTATCTGGCTGATAGATTTTGCACAGACCTAAGGGTCCTCACACCATACTTTAAAAAGCAATGACTTAGTCTAGTCTCGTGAAAAGAAGGACTAGAGTGACGTAATAGTAGTGTTCCAATATTTGAGGGGCTGCCACAAAGAAGAGGGGGTCAACCTATTTTCCAAAGCACCTGAAGGCAAGACAAGAAACAATGGAGAGAAACTAATCAAGGAGAAAACCTAGAACTAAGGAGAAATTTCCTAACTGTGAGAACAATGAACCAGTGGAATAGCTTGCCTACTGAAGTTGTGGATGCTCCATCACTGGAGGTTTTAAAAAGAGATTGGATAACCACTTGTCTAAAATGATATAGTGTTTCCTGCCTGAGCAGGGGGTTGGACTAGAAGACTTCCAAGATCCCTTCCAATTCTGTTATTCTGTTATTAACTCACTTCACTGCTTTTATTGTCACATGTTACGTCCTAATGAAGGCTCTTACCTATATCTGGTTGGCATCACCTTTCATCTTTCTCTAATGGGCTGTAAATGTCTCTCAGAACTGCTGTGTTGGGCAGGATACATGATTGCAAAGTCCATGGAGGCAGAATTATTGGAATATGCTCATGTGACTAAGGCCTCAGTTGAACCATGAAGCAGAGCTTGAGGAATAACTCCAGGTTTTCTCTGAAACTCTATTAAATTCATCAATAACCTGAGATAGGCCAATCAAGAACTCTAGGTGTCCTAGAACTCCAGGATCAAAAAGGCATAAACTGTCTATGACATGGGACTGATGCTAACATCCCTGAACCTCAGATCATGATGTTACTGTGGCTTAGCTTAAGTTTTGCAACCTTAAACACTCAAAGAGCCATTTGGACCCATTTCCCACAGAAAAGAAAACACTGGGAGCCATAAAACCTGGGTGGGCGTGGCCAACTCAACATCACTCACTCCCCCCCGTCACATGACCCCCCCCCAGCCATGCCTATCAAGGTTTTGTGGCTGCCAGTATTTTCTTTTCTCTGGGCAACAG
>JANHFL010001570.1:31898-47800 GCA_032468155.1 Oxyrhabdium leporinum | reverse complement strand
ATGGAGGTTTCCAGTTTTGGAAATAAATTTTAAGATTTCAACAAGTTTCCCAGCTTAAAAAATAAAATTTCTGACTCTTCCTTTAGTTAATAAAATTAACTATGAAGAATTCAGTTTCCACAATAGCCAAATCGACATTCACCCTTTGATTCTGATGCAGTATCAGCAATATATTGGTGAAACCTTATTGTACGTTGCTTGAAATGGAGCAAATACAGAACATATACATTTTCTTCAATGAAGAAAATAATTCTCAACTTTTTCCTCAGGTAATTCCTACATCATGTTACTTGTAGGAACAACAGAATATGATGGCATCTATAAGACACCAAAATAACTCAATACTTCTACTGTGAAGCAGTATATACAGTAAGTCTAAGTGCTATTGCTATTGTGAGATATTACAACATTTTTTTTGCCTAAAATCTTGTATAATTTGGAAAGATAATGTCAAGTTTCACAACAGCTAGTAATGATAACTTGAAGGTTTGGAATCTCCATTCTCAGCATCATTGTTATTCCCTCATCACGTGCACCAGGGATCACCTACGATACATTCAAATACTAGCCTAAAAATAAATGTGTAGAACCTGAAAATAATAATTGTAATGGAAAAACTTTCTTGGTAATTGCTCCTAAATGACTGTTTTTAAAATGAAGTTAACAGCTAAGAAATAGTTGGGAACATTTGATAAATGATTCAGAAAGTTGAGTTTGAAAATTAATATCCATTTATCTTTTACTCCCACCTAAGAAGGGCTAACACTGCTTAAGACCCAGACAGCCTAATGATTTGTTGGGAGATATTTTATTTTATTTCTTTATTTGTATCTTGTCTTAGACCAAACTGGCTCTACTACAAACTAGAGATGAGAGTTAAGTGACGATATATTGTGCAGTGCAGTGACTTTGGTACTATATTCATCTTTAATATAATATTTGTTCTATAGTTTAAAACAGACAAAAACATACATGACTCCAGTTTTCTTTCTGCCAAATAAACTGGATAGCTTTACTCCTAGAATTTTTCACTGTATCAGATTTAAAAAGCATTACATAACAGAATGTTCTGTATATTGTAGAATGCCATCTAAGAAATTCTCCATAAAATATTATCTGAAACACATTACTCTTACCTACTATTGGGCATGGAATCGATTTAAAATTACAGCTCACACATTTTCCATTCCTGTAATCCTTATATGATTCACAAGGATATGCAGTTATATCACAATTATGTTGTAAAGATGACATATACAAAAAAACAGATCTCTGATGATCACATTTGAAATAAGATGATCCTAAAAGAATCAAAAAGTAAACTCAAGACTATGTAATTATGTTTTGTTTTTCATAAAATAGAATAGCAGCAGCATTTCAAAATTAGCAGTAGTTGCTAGTTAATACCTAAATGGGAGACTCCCCAGAAACTCCTAACTATAGCTTAAACTGGAATTACATTAAATTAAATTACATTCTGGAAAAACCATTTCTATACAGCTACCAAATATCCAGCACAGATCTTCCCTTAAAACACAAGAGTAGAGAATGACTCTTTGCCTTTTACTTCAAAACAGGAAAGTTATCTTCTGCAGTTCAGTCCCCCAGTTGCTTATTTTGCTCTCCCAGCATTTTCCAAGCAAGGTCCAACCAAGAATACCTAGAGATTTTATGCAAATTGATTTCTCACCATATGTTCTAACCACAATAGGGCTTTCTATCCTTCCTGGGCAAAAAAGGAAATTTACTCATATTTTAAAATTTAAGTCCTAGTATAAGCCTGAACAATCTAGGGCTTGTTAATATATAGTACTCAAGAGCAGGATTTAATGAACAGTTTAGAGCATACGAAAAATTACTGAATGGGTAAATCTGATTCTATACAAAATTGTAATACATTTTTTGAAGTACACTAACATAGTTGCTTTCATGAACGAATGACTTCACTAAAATTAAACCCCTCAACAAATTCCTGTAATAATTAATTTATCTATATTTACCACTAAGTATTGTCTTTGGACATCCAGGCTGATCTATTCCTCCATTTGCATAGAAATCAATGTTTCCCAAAGACTCCTTGAGACCAAAACCTAACAATGAAATACATAGTAAAGAAAAAATAAATAAACCATCTTAACCACAATACTCCTGCCCACAAAAAATTAGAGCTTAATCTCTCATATATTTATGAAAGCATTACAAGTAAGAAAAAGAAAAATAATAGCATTAAGATATCAAAGAGCTAAGGATGTGTATTACCAAACACTGAAATTTATAAATATCACTAATCTACATCACAGGAATTCTAAACATTTCATTGAAATTAGTCATAAAACAAGGGACTGATCTCTTCAAGGAGCTAGGTTGGGAGATGAAATAGAATCTACAAGCATCAAAGTGATGTCTTAATATTTGCTCAAATATTTGCTCAAATTATGAGTTTGCTTTCAAATTCGTAATTTTATATCTTAGCTGAAATCTTATATAAAAGGGTATTTCCTTTCTGGAAATATGTTCAAAATGCCAATGCTAAATTGATTTTTTTTCCTTTGTTGTTAGTATTTTTAAAAGAAGTTTAATATCTTACTGTAGACAACACCATAAGTTAATACTTTTGAACTGAAAAACAGGATTTTTAAACAAATATTAAAATGTTGGGGTTTATCCTCTGTTGATAATTAGGATTATTACTAAACCCACTGGTATTAGCTGGGTTAAAGTTTCTAATGAACTTAAATAATTTGTACCTTCTGTAAGAAACGTATTTTGAATTGTTATTTTAAAAAATAGCTGTTCCAAGGTGGTACTGTAGTTTAGAAAATAACTTTTTCTGTATCAGAAAAGTCTGCAATTGACATGGGACTTGTTTTATCAATGGTTGGCTAATAGAAACAGAAGTTGAAAACATGGAAATGTAAGAAAAGAACTAATGTCATAAGAGAGATATGTTAAAATGGACATTGGAGATGGAGATATGTTAAAATGGAGATATCTTAAACAGACATTATTATTACTAGAATTAATATCAATGTAATGACTATTGGTGTAAATATTTTGATTATTATTTTCTAAAATAACATACCCAGGCAACACACTGTTCAATTGAAATTGAAATTTTTATAGGTTATAACATTAAAAAAATGGGGAGGGGGAAGGAAAGTCTGCAATATAGAGACAAATGAAAAAGTTCTGGCTATGTTTTTGCCAAATTTTTAAGCACAAGTCTTTCAGCTTATCCTTAGTACCTATTTGGATTCCAGTCACAATAATTGCATACATCCTGGCCAAAAGTATGTCTTTTGAGATGGAATTTATATATACAGGTTCTAGTGGAATCATACTAGGAAGTGGAAGTGGGGTGAGAGGGAATCATTCAAACACAGAATGCTCAAAATCCAAATGTGTAATAATTACCATCAGTATCAGTATGAATGACATCCACAAATTGGGCATCAGTATGATCCAGTCTCTCATTAGCCAGCTTTCTGGTAAACAATGGACCTGCTGGGTCAAGACCTAAAGAGTAGACTCAAAGCAGAGCTCATAAGAAAAATATGCGAGCATTATTTAAATATAATTACTATAAGTAACACAAAATTAACAACAAAACAGAGTCATTATTTAGAGGACAAGTAAACTTCTCATCAAATCTTAAATATAGTGGCAGCAATCTAATTAATGTATACGTATAGAGATATTACTAAGGAGACACTAAGGAAAAAGACAAGTTGCAATTTCACATAGAAAGTTTCTACAATATGCACACTGATAGAAACATCATGTTAGAAAACATGACATAACATCATTTTATGAAGAGATTAAAGGTTTGTTCAGTGATTAAGACCTTAAGTCCAAGTTATTTCCATTGGTTTCACATTACACTACTTTCACATGAGATACAGCCTAATTTCAAGGATATTTTCATTTAAACCAATGCACTGACGTCTTTATCAAACTATAGTAATGTATTAGATAGCAGGTATTTGGAGGATTTTCTTGGCCATTTCTCTGAGCCATTAGTCAAGTTCAGCTTGTGAACTTGTGACATATATCAACATTGTGAAAAGCTCTAAACTGGCAAACAGGCATAGCAATGTCTAGAGCAGATCATGCATCTCTCAATCAACCTTCCTGTGCTTTTCTTGCTTATAGAAATGTATGGTGACACTGCTGAGTTGCAGAATCTTTGTTTTTGTTTTTCATTTGTAAAAAAAGTGTGAAAATAGATTCCAATTGCAATACTTTATATCACAAAATTGTGCTATAAAACATGCTCGAAACCTGCTAAAATAACCAGCTTCTAAAATTCAATCTGGAAGGACTGTTTGAAATTTATTCAGTTTGTAAGCCTCACCTGTAATTCTTCCAATTTTGCCATTATATGTCTTCCCAACAAATCCAGCTATATGAGCTCCAAGGCTTATACCAATCATATAAATAGAATCAACAGAAACACCGTTCCCCTATTGGGGGGGGGAGAAGTTATGGAAAGAGGGTTATAGAAATGTAAATAATAGAATATTTGATATAATGAGGAAATTAAAACATAATTTATTCTAGCTCCTCACATTGACATCTGCCAATATGTTATACCATGTATTCAATGATTTTCAAGAATAATTAAATAACTTCAGAATAAAAATATGAAACTGCAGCAGTAGGGCCAAGGCTATTGCATATTTCATCTAAAAATGTGCTATGTTAGTTTATAAATAAAATTATAACACATCAGTATGACCTCATTTCCCCCATATACACTACAATGGATATGACATAGGTTTTGTGATAATGCCACATAGATTACATCCTATCCAGAAGCACTCCAAAATCATCATCAGCTCACAGAGAACAACATATATGTTTGTAAGTGGCATAAGGATACTGCACATTTCAATGTACATAGTTAAACACAAATTAAATTGTTTTGTGGAAAAAGAAAATGAAATGCTATGGTTGTAATCTAATCCCCTGATTAGTTATTGTTTACGTACAATAAGTTAATTTGTATCGTAAAATGGAGAAAAAGCTTTCAGAAAAGTAGAGCTTGATTTCTAATACAGTGAAATGAAACAGTATACATAAAGAAATTTGTATCCATGTATTTCAGTAAAGTAATTTTGATACAACAATGTGGAGTTAGCCTTGTATGGCATTGCCAACAAGGCTGACATCTGAAATTAAATTATTCCTAGGAACAACTGTGATATGATAGTAAGTGCTATATATACAGACATATCATTTATGAATCTTGTTATATTTTAACATTTTTCATGGCTAGAGTTTTCCAGTTTCCCAGCCATAAAAGGAGCTAAAGCTAGAAATTTTTAACACCCAATTCCATTTAGCTATGCTTTTTCCTATCATAGTAAAATTCTGTGACAGTTATTTCACAACTTCACAAAGATAAAGCAACTACAATGATATTTGCAGTTTGGGTGAATAAGCTATTGATACAAATTTTTATTTTATGTGCTTTATTTTAAAACACATTTTATTTACAAATAAGTGAAAATAACAAATTCCACATGTTACTCTTGCAACGATCATGCATCTACAGTTTGGACAACCATTTAGAAATGGCATGTAACAGAACAGATTTATTTATATCCCACTTTTAATATTTTTACAAATAACCCAAGTTGGTGCACATATCCAACACACCTTCCTCCTCCTATTGTCCCCACAACAATGCCCCTGTGAGGTGAGTTGGACTGAGAGAGAATAACTGGCCCAAGGTCACCCAGCTGGCTAATGTGAGACTAGAACTCACAATCTTCTTGGTTCTAGTCTAGTACCTTAACCACTAGACCAAATATACTTTATACTGTAGTTGTATAAACATTGCTCATAATAATCTGAATACATGCTCATGTATTTTCCACAAGAATACAAAAGCATTGTATATAAAGTAGTTAGTAATCCCCTATTATAGCCCAGAGCTCTCTATTTTTACAAGAAATAACAATGAATATATAATCAACCTGATAGAGTTAATTGAGCAAGTAGATGAATGTTTCTCTGATATCAGTATTATATATATATCTTTCTTACCAACATTTGATCAATAAGATGGGTTAAGCTGGGTACCACTTTCTTTGCATTAGAAACAGCATTAAAATAATTCACTGTTGTTGCACCCCGATTCCAATCTACTATAATGATGTTGAAGTCTTGTTTTTCAAGCAGAAGATTTTTAATTGTATCAATCCATATTGGGGGAGAACCTGTAAATCTATATCCATGGATGATAAGAACAATATTCTTGGTTACATTAAAATGTGTAGAAGTTGTTATATTTTGCTCATCCAGAAGCTCAGCACAGTCTTTATTTCTTCGTGTGTACAAAAGCAGTTGCACCTTCAGATCTGTGCCAATCACAGCATTGCCAAAATTAAGATCTGTGAATTCAGGACATTCTTGATCTAAATTGGTAAAATATAAATAAAAGAAACATTTGATCAATATATTTAAAGATCACATTGCATTTCATTTTTCTGCAAGACAACTATGGAATCTCAAATAAAAATATTTTATTTAACTTCACAAACACAATAAATTCAGATCAGAATTCCTGGTTTATAAAAGACCAAATCTAAGAAGTACAAATTTTATGCTGAAGAGATAAATCTGACATAATTGGGCTGAGTTCATCCAATTATTCTTTGTTTATCCTTTAAAAAAAATAATAATATAAATTTCAAAAACGTATAAAATACTACAGAATAACATCATTATTAACAAAAAAATTGCTACAAATTAGGGCTCTTAAAAAATTGTTTAACATGCTTTAAGGATTAGATGCAAGATTTTTAAAACACTAATTTATTCTGCTTGTTCAGGGTGAAAGCAATTCTGATTTATTGATTCCAGAACATGATTTGAAAGAATTGAGTTCAGCCCCCTCATTACCTAGCATGGGAACACATACAAGAATAAACAGGTATAACTCTTAAAAAAATGAAATGTTCAACAGAAATGTTCAAATCTTTGGCATGAGGACTGAATAAACTGTCAAGAAGCATCTGATGTTAATCAATTGTCAAGTAACCTTACTTTCCATAGCATTTAACTGAATATTTATTTATTTTTCTAAGGAAGGAAACCTTGTGGAATTGCTACTGATGACATGCAGAGTCTTGCATCTTCACCATTAATAGTAAATATTGTTTTGGAATGTTCTATCTTTGGTAGTACAATAGTAGCTCTTGTAGTCTGCAGTCTACCTAATTTCCACACTCATCCCATGAGAAAAAAACAACAAAGCTCCTTCCATGGGCCTTTTTCAAATCAGAAATCATGGACACTTGCAAAATGACACAAGGTGTGTAAGTACAACAGTTTTTCCCAATGTTACAACAATGCAATAACTTCAAAAGCACCACTGAAAAAAGTTCTAAGGCAACCAAGACTATCATAAGTGGAGCACTTCTTTGTTGTTATTTACAACATCTTTTTCAGGTGATTGTGCAAGCTTGAAAAATGATGTAGCTGCTTTAACAGCTGGTTTAATTTCTCTTATGGAAATCATGATTGCTTTAATTAGTAGTGCAGTAGAAAGGTGATGTGCTCTCTTGAGATCTGAAGCACATCTGAATCTTAGGCAGAACTTTACAAATTTTACATATTTTTAAAAATATTTCAAAAGCTTTTTTCTTTCTTTTTCTTCTGTGGCTATTATTAGGTTTACACTTACTGTCTGTTATCGATGACATACAAATTTGAGTTAAATAAAACATAAGAACAGATTAAAAATCAGTTTCCAGATTTTTTTCTTATTTTATTCAGAAACAAGAAAAAAAGTATAGTTTGGATATAAACCAAGCCTTGTCAGAGCAGATATGTTTCACCAGCTACAACTTTGTCAATTGTTTGTCATTCTTTAGCAGTTTCCCATTTCTCAACTAATGTAAAAGTACTAAGCAAGGTTTTTGTAAAATGTGGTAAGATATATGCCTCATGTATGTATGGCCTGAAGGGCCTAATTACTAGTATTATTCTTATTTAATACTCTAGGTTTAAGAAAAAAGAGCTTTTGCTATTGACTGATACTCAGAGCTCTCAGGATCAAAAATGCATTGACAACCTGCTGACCCTTTAACAGGCAAATATCTTCCACCATTTTCAACTCTAGTCCCAGATCATCTAGTCAAGCATACTATAATACACCTTTTCTTTAGCACTCTTCTACTCAGGATGCCTTTGAACAATTCGGTGAGCTTTGACCCATTATCACCAGTATTCTATAAATCTTAGTTAGCATAATTGCTCAGCCGATTTAACCAACCAATCTTCTCCATATACTACAACTTTTGTTCCTGTAATCTTCAATTGGGCAAAACAATGCATCATAGGGCGATAATTTTGAACCAAGGTACCTAAAATTTTATAAAACATTTAATGATGTAAAAATTATCATTATCATAAAACATTTCCTGTGCTAATGTTCAACATGGGTTATTTTTATTCTTCCCAACACCCACTCCAAAATTCACATAGCTTCAGGGATCTATGTATAGTTAACATCAAAGCATGGCTGACTGCTGGTCTGTTACACTGTCATTTAGAAAAATTGACTCTGTAACACAGTACTGCTGCGGAAACCTAAGTTTTATATACTTAAGCTGTGCTAGTATTTATAGCAGGAGGGGTCAGGTGTTTAAAGCCAAAGGTCATTTTTACTTTTACTTCAGCCTTTCCCCTTTCCATTTCTGTTCAGATAAGATAACACCTTGAGGCTAAACATGAATACCAGACAACCTGACAGTAAAAGGCTGCATTTTGACATAAATTAGTCTGCTAGCTTAATCTATGCCATTATGCTAATATAAATAAACGTCAATACAAAATTGCATAATACTTTTCAATTAATTCTGTGAATCAAGCCTGACTCTACCCTGAATAGGGATTACAGGTTCGTAAAAGGGGAGATTTTATTTTATTTCTAATTTATTATAATAATCCATACACTACCCTAAAAACAAGTGTCAATATATTCAGTGTAATCTAGCTTTGACTAAATTCCTAATCCTAAATCTTTTAAATCATTTTAAAAAATGGATGTGTTACACCTTCTCTAATAGTGTCTTTAGGCACATGTAACATAGTGTAATGAATAAACCATAATTGATTAGACTAAGAAAAATAAGCAGTAAATTATGATTTACAAATCAAAAGGATAGTTAAGTTCACATAACTGTCCTTATCTTGGGGTAGGATGTCAGTTTAAATTAATAAATTGTGACAGCAATACTCACAAGTATATAACACAATGCTCAACATGTTAAGTCCAAACCAACAATATGGTTTAGTACATTGTTAATCTAGTGAATAACTTTTCAAGCTTACAGTATATTCTTTTAACTCAAGATATTAGAAAATGTAACATCTTCTCTGATCTAATGTAAAACCTATTGCATTAAACTGAAATAATGAAGCCACATAGAATTAATCTAACAACAAATCTTTATATAGAAATTCAAATGTATTAAATTGTTCTACATTAAATATCTTTTAACTCTATTCAGAAGTGTTTTTAATTCAAGTTTCATACTAGTATTTAAGATGATTATTTCTTTTTAAAATTTGAGTATCTTGTGGTTATGATAAAATGTTCAGAGGTAACATTTTAATGGCTTTCTTACCTGCTCTCACACAGTATGCCACAAAACAAATGAAAAAACACAACCTCAACATTGGGAGTATTCGGAAAGCAGCATGTAACCAAAAGATGTTACTGCTATTTCCTTGTAACATGTTGATTTTTGCTTAAATTAAACGTCACCACAGGCGTGGTACACTGAAGGAAGTACTTGGCAGATTAAAGTCCAGTCTTAGAGTTTTTGCAACCTACAGTTCCTCCTCCCAATTTAAATAGGTGAGGCAGTTTCTTTTCCTGAGGAGTTGTATATCTTTTAAAATCACTAAAAGTTCTTTCCTCCAGATTCTCAAAACTAGATTTTTTACAGCCTTCTTACAGTACTTGATCTCCTATGAACAGGCAATATTTTGTGGCATATAAAGAGTATAGGATTTACAAAAATAATTGATTTCATTTATTTGAATGTTTTTTGAACATCTACACATTTTAATACTCAAAATATAAAAGATATAGATATTTGCAACATTAGCAATTTGGCAATATAGCTTTTTTTTCCTTGAATTATACAATGGTTCTGTATTTTAAAAAAAGCTTGTGGTTTTCTCCTTTAATATTATTTAAGTCTGACAATAAGTAATATAAGCTTACTAAAGAAGTTAGGTATTCCAATTAACACGACATAAATACTAAAACCAAGAATGATAGAACAGATCATTATGTTGGGTTTCCCCCTTACTATTCACAGTAATATAGTAATCTTGATGCTTTATTTTTTTAATCTTCTTGAATAATTATACTTGGAAGGCCAGCTACATTATGCTTAAATAGCTTATAGACTGAAACAGAGAACTAGTCAAAAGAAAATTGCTTAATACAAAGAGCACAAAGGATTCAGAAGATGCATTAGCAAATTATACTGTATCATCAAAGTATGTCATCAAAGAGGCAATGCTATCCTGTCAGAAGAGAAGCATTTATCAGCAAAACCAGGCAGCGGAGTGTTACTTTTTCTGGACTATAAGGAATGGGGAAAGACAGATGTTGGTATCAATCTTCCTCTTGGGAGAAAACAGCAATATAGACACTAACTTCAGAGGAAACAGTTCGTTAGTTTCAGTTATAGCAGTTGCCAATACATGTAATGCTTTTGTTGATCTGACAGGAGGGAGGAGTGCAGTTTTGCTCATTCCATAAAAATTGCATCAGTATGTCAAAAGTTATCCCTTTTGTTGTGAAACGAGTCATCTGTTAGCAGATCAGTTTGATTAGTGTCAAACATTTGACAATGGGTTATTTAAACAAGGAAAAACTGTTATACGGTAGATGAACATGTGCTATGTATATCATTTTTCCTGACATTATGCTGATATGGCAGGTTTCCTTGCTAGATAATTGTTATGTCATTATGGATCAGATGTCTTCCAAGGCAGGGGTCCCCAACCTGTGGGCTGTGAGGGGTTTGCAGCTGGGCCACGGAGATGTATTCTTACTTGTGCGAGCAGCAGGCAAGTGCGTGCATGTGTGCATCATTTGCTTGAGCCACTCACACAGAACCATCTCCTCTCCCTCCCCGCTGGTCTGCAAAGCCAGAAGCGTCAGGGAACTCAATTCTAAGGTTATCAAGACAACTGACAAGTATCTATTGATTTCACAAATACTTTTAGTAAAGGGCAAAATATTTACCGATGTCTGTGTTCATTTTTTAGGGGTTTTTAATGTGCGATATAGCTCTGATTGTAGCTCTCCTTTGTAATGTGTGTGTGTGTGTGTGCATGTGAGTGTATAATTATCTGGGGTGAAGACTTTTTTTTGTTCTTTTATTACTTTCAAATGAAGAGTATATTTGGGCAACACTGCTTAACATTATCACACCTTGTCCTATATTAGCAAATGAAAAAGAAAGACCAAAATAAAATTCCAGACAGATTAATCCTTGGAAATATTTAAATCAGCTGAAGTATTCACTTTCAACTAACACAATCCAATGAATAATAATTTATGTTAAATAATAACATAAGAAAGCAAATTTTGTCTCAACCAAGACTGAGGAAAAGTTGGGTAATTTAGCTGTATCTGAGTATCTTTGGGGTGATTTTCTGTCAAGTTAGTGACTTTTCTTTGCAAACACAGCATTTTTAATCTTTGAAAAAAAGATTGGGCACTAATGAAAGGCTGATAAGTTTCATCAGGCTCCAAATTGTTCCTTTGTTAAAATAGCAAGGCGACTGGGACATTAGCCAAGAAGGGTTCTAAATCTAGGCAGCTGCAGAAACTGTAACCCAACCACCAATTTATATAGAGTATTCCTTCAACCGCCCAGTTGCTGGACTCTCCTTTCAGCTATGATTTGCAAACATCTCAAATAATGCTTACTCTGAGGAATCATATAAATTAATACAAATGGCCTTCTTATAAAGTAAACCATCTTCTATTAAACCATCGGTTTGATATTCAAATATTGCAGATGTGAAGATGACTCATTGGCTTACTTGAATTTTTGAAGATGACTCATTGGCTTACTTGAATTTAGTGGCTGTAGAATTTTAATTTAAAATTTTCATCCATTCTGTTATTCAAAATGAATAAATTTCAGAACTTTTAAATTCTAGCCAAAGTGTTTGTTTTAGGATCTAGTTATTAGAATACTGTTGTCGAACAGAAAGGACAACAGTAAGATCAGGGTAATTAACCATGAAGCAAGCAAAACACGTATTAAAAAGCATTATATAAGATCACATTGAAAACAAAATGCTTCTAAGTCTCTAATATTTTCATTCCTTGAAGCACAGTGCAAGTTTTAATAAAAATAAAATCCTAAAACCAGCTCCTGAAGGATCAAACTAATTTTCTTCATAGCTTAATCTTGATAAGAGTTACATACTGAAGAAATTTCCTTTACAATTGTACCAATGTCCAGCTCAAAAGTAGGAAGTACTGAAATACAGCTAGCCCTTGACTTACAACCACAATTGAGCCCAAACTTTCTGTTGCTAAGTTAAACATTTCTTAAGTGAGTTTGCCCCATTTTATGACCTTTCTTGCCATAATTGTTAAGAGAATCACTGTAGTTGTTAAATTGTGGTTAAGTGAATCTGGCTTCCCCACTGACTTTGTTTGTCAGTAGGTTGCAAAAGGGGATCACGTGACCCCAGGACACTGCAACCATCATAAACCATCAGTTGCCAAGCATTTGATTATGGGGATGCTACAATTGTCCTAAGTATGAAAACTGGTCATAAGTCACTTTTTTCAGTGCCATTGTAACTTTAATTACTAAATGAACTGCTGTAAGTCAAAGACTACCTGTACAACATTAAAAATAATTTTGTTATTTTTCGTGCAATGGCTTATCAGATGTAACTTCATCCATTCTTTGCCTTTCTTAGACACAGACTCTATCTTTTATCATTTGGAATTAAAAGCAATATAAAAAAGAAATATAGTAAATCTATGTTCAGTATATCTTTCCACACCATTCAAATGTTACAAACCATCCTTCCACCAGGATCATACACCGATTTGTATATTGTCTTTTATTCTTTAAACTTCTTACTTTCTGTTTGAGAACCTCAGCAGCTCCAGTCACAATTTTCTTAATCTACGCCTTCAGCTCAACCTTTTCATTGTTCACTCTTATTTGTTCTGCAATCCAATCTTTCATTCTCTCTACATGACCCAACACCCCCAACATACTTGGATTTGGGACTGTTTTTCAATCTATTCCTTCAATTCGAATACATTTTAACTTATTTTTGTTTAGTATACACAATTCTTAAATATCACAGGTCCACCAATTTGTTTAGTTTTTTCTTCTTCTGACATACCAACTCCAGCTCTGTCGTGACAAGGTGGTCTCAGATGATACTATCATTTTTTTACTCTCTTGTCTCTTTTCTGCCAAGAGCACTCCCAATGGTACCTTAATACCATGTGCAGTTCTTAGCACCATATTTCCAAAAGGCTGATTGGTTAGAACAAATTCAGAGAAAGTAATAAAGAGGAAATGACAAAGATCTGAGGCCATGCCATATGAATACAGATTGGAAGTGTTTGGGATGTTCAATCTGGAGAAAGAGAAAACTAAAAGGAGACACAACATTAAACTGCCACAGAAGGAGAATACAGAATACAGAACAGAGTTGGAAGGGACCTTATATGTCATCTAGTCCAACCTCCTGCTCAAGCAGGACATCCTATACCATTTCTGACAAGTGGCTCTCCAGTCTCTTCTTAAAAGCCTCCAGTGATGAAGCACCCACAACTTTTTTTTAATGTATGTTTTATTAATACATTTTCCTTTTATATCACATAAAAAATTCCATTTCAATCTGAACAGCATATTGTCTGGACACAATTAGTTTTAAGTAGAAATACAATATTAATCAACATAAAGCATAATAGTAAGCATAATAAACATATCAGTAATAATCACAAAACAGTAATACAATTAGTTTATCGTCTTACAAAATACAAGTTATTATCTTTTAGCGCTAATTAAATTCTAATCTCTGCACTTTTTGTTCCAAAGATATAGTAGCTTCGCTGATTTCCTCAACCCTTTCCCCCATTTCAGTAGATGTTTTAATCAAGCCCAGAAGGGCTGAGACTAACTCCGCTCGTAATTCCTCGATATTATGTCGCATCACGTCTTTAACTGCATTTATTTCTTCGGAAATTCTTTTATGTAAAACCTCTGTTTGCTCATTCATCTTTTTTATTATAAACTCTTTCAAATCGTTGAAATCCTTCTGGTAATTCTCCGTGCCCTGGATCTCCACCGCACGCTGCCCTCCTGGGGCCGCCGCTGCAGCAGGAGAACCCCCCCTGTGCGCCGCTCCCCTGGGTTGTTGTCTAGCCGTCATTGTAAAGCGGAGACGGGATTAAGGACTTTTTTCCCCCGAATCGTCGCGCAAGAATCCAAGGAACTAAAAGAGTTAATCCTCTTTATCTTCTCTTCTAACCCGATCTCGGTCTCTGATTCCCTTTAAGGTAAATACTCGATTCTCACTTTCGTTCCTCGGTTTCGCTTTCCCGGCGCTTTCCGGGCGCGGTTATATCGCCATTTTAAAACTCCTTCCAAAGTTCCTTACGTAGCGAAATTGCCCTGGGGCTATGTAAAAGTAAATACTTGCAGTTCAAAATCGCCCTGTTTTCACTTCGTCTGCTTCTGTGTTTAACTTTATTTGGCTCCCATCGATAGCAGCGGTGTTCACTGGATCTTGTTCTGCGACGGCAGAAGCGTCCTAGGTCCGGATTTCGAACGGGTAATAAAAAGGGGGACCCACACCCTTCACGCTCCTAAGACAAAGTCCGGGGCGCTTGGGGGGCCCTGCCCTAACCCGCTCTAATGTTCTACCCCTCTATTCCTGGGGGGTGGAATTATAAGCCGTAAAAACAGCCGATAGACGCTGTTTTTTTCGGCTTAATGGAGTCCAGGACAGACAGTTCCCAAAGGAGCTGCCTGCAACCCAGCGATGCCAAACCGGAAGTCTCCTTCACCAGTTCTTAAAGACAAAGGGGTAAGGCCAATTTGGTCTTGGGAATAAGCTTTTCCAGACAGAAGAGTTGTCATTTGGAATAATTATCCTCTGGGTCCTGACCCAGTGTACTGTATTCTCATAGTAGAGGTATCTAGAGTATCATCTCTCTGTTGGGTTACCTAGAAGTAGATTCTACTTGGAAAAGGCAGTCCTGAACATTATAAAAGTTTAAGCTGCCCAGGTCTTTAGAGATTACCCCACATCTTGAACTGAGTCTTGAGGCATACTGCAACCAATATAATTCCCATACAAAATATATTATTCTACAACACTATCTAGCACCAGTATGCAGTTGCATTCTGTGCCCTCTGCAGCTTCTAAGTTATGCTTAAGAGTAAACTCACATAAAATTATAGTAGTCTAAGTTAACTCAGGCCTAATTTCCACATCTTCTGACAGACCCTTCAAAGCTGCCCAAATCTTGCAAATCCTCAACTGCTGTTTCAGCAACAGTTTTGAGTCCAGATAAACCTCCAGATTATGCAGTACTACCCACCTACAATAAGGAATGCCTCTGAGATATCTCACAGGCCATCAATCACTCTATATAAGAGCTGTGGTGGCGCAGTGGTTAGAATGCAGTATTGCAGGCTGCCAGGGGTTCAATCCTCACTTGCTCAAAGTTGACTCAGCCTTCCATTGTTCAGGTCAGTAAAATGATGTTCTGATCTAGGCTTCCCAAGATCATGAAGCAGACTCCTTGTCCCGATAAAACCCCTTTTATTTAGGTTAAAGGGAATTCCTCTCCAGCAAAGTCCCGGTAA
>JANHFL010001570.1:14552-31798 GCA_032468155.1 Oxyrhabdium leporinum | reverse complement strand
CCCTCACTCAAGATCCAAACCAGGACAAAGCCATTAAGCCATAATAGGAATTGCCCAACACCCTTTCAGAACACAACCATCTTCATTACATCATCACCCAGCAAGATTCAACCAAGCCTAGGACTCAAGACAAGCTACGAAGTTACCCCTTCATGGCCCCCATGGGAGTCTGACAACCAATCAGAATAAATTTCTTTCACAGGAACAGGAAACAAGTTCAAAGCCCAAGAGAGGGTATAAATCTCTCTCCCTCTCTCACCCATGTGCTTGATTGCTCAGGATCTCAAACCATGTGATCCTGTCCACCATTAAACTATTTTTCCAAATAACCTCCATGTTTCCAGTGTCTTTCTCCCCACTTGGAACTGAACCCAGATGGACATTTCTTCCTACAGTAGTTTTTCTGATGACTTAAATATTTCATTCTTGACTTAATCTGCCCAATACACTTTTTATATTTTATTGTTGGGTGAAGCAAAATAATTTTAAAATGGGTTATTTGTATTTTAAAGCCCTTTCTGTGTGTGTAGCTTGTTTCAGCAGATTTTTTTTTATAAACAGGAAGAATACACATGTTTAAAAGAAAAAGGCTCAGAATGTTTGATTGTCTACTTCCTACCTTTGAAGAAGTTCATCTTCAGTAGGCAATCCAAAAGTAGAAGAGTGGAAATGTGGTTTTTTTCTTTAAAATTTTCTCTCTCCTAAAAGTGGGGATTAAACAAGCTGAATTTTGCTTGGAAATATTGATTGTGTGTGAAATATTTTTTTAAAAATTTTTTACATTTAAGAAATTAATAAGGCCTCAAATGTAGAATCTATAGATCTAAATAACACTGAGATGAATCTTGTTGTAATAACTTCATAATTTCAGAAAATAACAAACTGGTCCAGAGGTTAAGACTGCTAATCCATGATGTTCTGCATGTATGTGTTCAAATCTAACCTTAGTCAACAAATCCTGAGAGCCAGTTAGTCTAGTGCACAGGTGTCAAACTCGCGTTGTCACATTGCCATCACATGACGTTTCGCAATGTTTTTTCTCTTCGCGGATGACGCATCCAGCCCACAGGGCACCAATTTGATACCCCTGGTCTATTGGCTGAGGCACCAGATCACAAACCAGGAGACTGAGTTCTAGCTCACCTTTATCATGAAAACAGTCTAAGTGATTTTGGGCCAGTCACTCTCTCCCAGCCCAACTTACCCCACAGAGGAGTTTTGGGGAAAATAGGAGGAGGAAGGAATATTAGTTATTGATTTACCATAGGCTATTTATTTTATATGTGGCATTAGCTAAACTAGTGAAATTTATATTTGTTGATTTTATATTTATTTCCCAGATGTTGTAGCACACTCAGTTCTACTTATTAATAAATACTCAGTTCTGGTGAATAATTTTGAATAATTTATAACATTAATTGATAAATAATGGGTGTTCTATTGGCAGGTCTAAATCTGAATTATCTCTTTAGCAGCTACTAAGTTTTTTGAAATAACTTATCGATTTTCAAAAGTACATAGTTGAAAGATAATTTTAACTGAAAGTAAACAAATAGTTGGTAGTGCCTAAAGGCAATCATTTAACTTTGGCTTAAAATAATTGAACATCTATCTCTGTGATTAAATAACATGCAATATTTGGATAGGTAAGCCTCATTTAATTTGAAATATTCATAATTTAACTGTATTCCTTTATTTACAGTTGAACATTAGAGTTGAACATTCTTGCAATGTTTTACTTTTTTTCTTTCTGCATATAAAATATGAAAAATAAAAATATTGCTGTAAGACTGAGCATAAACATTGAGTATTTTGTCAGCATCGATTACTATAAAATAATATTTCCTTTTTTCCGGTCACAAGCTATTTCTACTTTCATTGTCATATCAGTGAGAATCAGATTTGGAATTAATTCCACAAAGTAGGCACTTTGTATGCCTTTAGCTTTTGACAGCTCAGAAGCTACTGTCAGAATAAGTTTTAGTTAATTTAACCCAATGTCCATAAGATTTACCTAGTGTTAAATTTAACTTTCCAAGAAAAATGAAAATTTAGTTTAAGAACAACAACAAAGAAGGAATAATATATTCTATAGGAGTACAACTGATTCCAGATAAATGCTCTTGGTTTCCTCTTCTTTCTTCATACATCATGCCAGTTTACACGTTTTCAATTGTTTCTGCAACTTCCTAAGAATTTCCTAAGAACATACTGGTAAATACCATGAAAGACATGGCTGGGCACAGCAGTAAATGCTGTCATAAGTATTTGCTTATAAGAAAGTGTCATTGGAAATATTTTTAGGAATAGAAAATAACGATCAAATCTTTCTCAGCTCTAAATGCACCAACACTAATTATCAGTCTAAGCTGCACTCTCCACAATGCTTGTTGCCATCATTTCTTAATTCTACTGGAGAATGAGAAATGGTTCTCATTCTATGAATTAGATACAGCATTTGTATCTGAGGGTAATACGTTAATTAGATTATGAAAATAGTAATTGTTATTGGACTATTTGTCTACAGAATTTAAACTTACAAGATTGTCATAATCTTGAAACTTTCTATTGATTGCCAATCCAACATGGAGAACATATATTAATAAATCTATAATTACTTCAGGTTTATTTTGGTTACATCTTATATTTGATGACAATATGTCTTTGCTTTTGTTTGAATAGCACAGTATTTGCTGTTGTACATTTTTAAAAATTCTTTAACTGCTTTGATACTTCATTAGGTCCATGTAAATTATGCCCATAACAGAATAAAACAAGACATATGTAAGTAAGCTGTGAACGTACAAGGAAAATTACAATGCACTGCCTCTCTGCACAAAAGAAAAATGGATACATTGGTAGAATAGGGTCCATCAAGATTTTGAATGAGTAAGTAACAATTTTGTTTCATATAAAAGAATGATAAGAAAATAAATTCTAAGTTTCTTGCAGGCTGGACCGGTATCCAAAGTCACCATATGCAAGGACAAAGATGGAAACCCCAAGAGTTTTGGATTTGTCTGCTTTAAACACACAGAGTCAGTGCCTTATGCTATGGCTTTGCTGAATGGGATTCGTTTATATGGAAGACCAATTAAAGTTCAATATCGGTTTGGTAGGTTTAGTTACCTGCCAATAATATTTCATAAAAACTCAGAGATCTCTGGAATGTAAATGTTAAAATCCTGACACATGAATAATGTGTCAAACAAAAGTCTGCTATGGCAAAGAATATTTTTCTGCACTTTGTGATCCATTTACTGAATTAACATTTTTTTAAAAAATAAATAAAACTGATATATTACATTTCTGGTCTTTAATAGTCATTCCCTTTCAAGAAAGTAGCAAGAAATTTAAATTTTACTAAAGTAAAAAGAGTGATTTTATATTACATGCATTTTTATTTCTGTAATAATAAATTATTAATCCTTATTTATAAATCAGTGCTTTGGTCCATTCTTAACAGGTGATTTCTCAGATTGCCTTTCTCCTAGTCTTAAAGAAGAATTCTTACCCCATACAGAATTTGTCCAAAACTGCCCCAATTGTTTTTTTTCTTTAGCGGATCAGACAATAGCTATGTTCAGGAATCATCCTAAAATTACACTTGCGTAATCCCTGAAAGATAAACCAAAGTATTCATTTTTTCCTATTTTTAAGTACCATTAAATTGTGTTTCCACAAAGAAGCATTATGCTCACACGTGCACATTTTGTGCTTCTGTTTTTTTATATTACTATTTTTTTTCTAATAAGTCAGTATCACTTATATGCACAAACTGAAATGTATCAGTTTGACTTAATGGTTAAGGTACCGAGCTACCTACCTACCTTGCAGGGTTGTCGTTTTGGGTAAAATAGGAAGAGGAAGGTGTGTTAGATATTTTTGTCGGTTTCAATTATTTGTAAAATAATAAAGGATACAGGTAAAATTTACCTTGGCTAGGATATAGAGAAGCATTTGATTCATATAAGGATCTTCTGTTTTCTTCCAGGATATATGATCACTGAAAGACAAACTGCATTGAAGTTAAATTATAAATTTCCAACAGTTTGTCTTAGATGTGGAATGTTGAGAAAAACAAATATAGAACCCCCTGTCATTTATGAAATGAATTTTGCATTCATTTATTAAAAATGTTCAGAGGAATATCAAAATATATATTTTCTCACTAACCTTTGAATATCCCAACCCTACCCAACAATACACATTTTTTAATTAAAAGGTTGAAATTTAAGTGGAATTACAACAGTTGTGAAAATGTATATATTTTGGACTGTTTATGTTATTTTTGTGACCATGAAAAGAAACTAATAATTAATTTTGGTATAATTCTGAGATTTTTTACATATGCATTTTTAGACATATGTATACAAATGCAGTGATATTTTTAAATCTAAAATATTTAGTGTTTCATTTATAGGAAGTACTCACTGCCTAGAGTTAAGCAGTCCTTCCCAGAATATGGATGAGGATGTACAGGCATCAACCTACAGGTAATATGCGTTCAGTTGTCTCCATTATGGGGTAGGGGTGGGAACAGAAACTGGGGGAAGAAAAAAATTGCCCTCATCATAGCACAAGCCCAGGTACTTTCGTGACACTGTACATCAGAAACCTTCTAGTGCAACACTGTAATACTACTTTGATCATTTTGATTGAAGCAGCAAGATCTTGCAGATCACTATATGGCTCAGAAGCTGTATGTACATCACTATACACTTTTTCAAAGTATTTATAAAACCATAAACTATCCAATGCTGTGGAGATGTAGCTTTTTCATAAGTATATATGTATTAGATTATAGGCTTAAAGTATTGTTTGTTTGTTTGTTTGGTCACTCAATTTCTATAGCCACCCATCTCAATCAATTACTCTTAATTTAACTGTATAACTTCCACCAAAATTAGAATTCCAGTATGTGCACATTTAGCTGTTTGCTACCATTTCATAGTTATTTGTCTAGGATTATATTACATTGACTCAGAGTTTCTGCTTAGTATTTAGGAATCTATTGGTAAAGAATTGAAATAGATTCTCTGTATATTGTTAATAGAGAAATGAGACTTTATCCATCATTCTTTTTAATAGGTATGCAGAATCTTATTGTGATATTCCATTACCTGTTAGTCCTTATCAGGTGAATAATAATCCACATCAGATTTATTCTGCCATTCAGAGCATGGTAAGTTTAGTATAATGAAAGTAAAACTATCCCAATAATATGTCATGTGTACGCCGATTCCTTTATTATATAGTGCAAGAAACAATTATTAAGAAAGCCAAGTTATAGTTGCTTTTCAGCTTCTGGCTGCACCTTTTATTGTCTAATTTTATTGCCAACTTTCAGGATAATTGTGCTTTATAATTAGTAGTTGGTCTTATTACCCATTTTATCTATATATAATGGAGATATAAATGGAGAAATTGACTGGATCCTTCAGCAGTGCTTGTTTTGTGTAGTTTTATTATTACTAACATGCTTTCCTTGTTTTAGAGAGATGCCTCCAAATCAAATTCAAGGTCCTGATTACCACCTATAGAGTACTACATGACATAGGACCAGGCTATTTTCAGGACCACCCGTTCGTTATTTCTGCTTATCCCACCAGGTCTAGCAGAGACAACATGCTCTGGGTCTCTTACCCTGCATTATGTCTTCTCTGTGTCTGCACCTGCCTTGTGGTCTTGATCCCATTAGTGTTTCTGAAGACTAGAAGGCTCCTCCAGACTTTTGAGCCAGGCAATTAGACGAGCTTTGTAGAGATGCACTGTTATGATGGCCATTGTTGTGAAATGGACAGCTCTGTGAATAATATAAATAAGTAATATGTCATACCCCATCGAACTTCCAATTGATAATTTTACATCAATAGTGTAAACAAGAAGGCAGAGTTGCATAAACAGCTTATGCAGCTTTATAGTTTGCAAGTGTGTCTCATCATGCTTAATTTTTGAAGGTATTGCATGTTACCATTTAAAAAATCTTTTATATGTCATCATGTCATTATCAAGTGTATCATTTGAAATGACTTAAGCAACCTGTGGTCTTTTTCATATAATAAATAATGAAGGTAGAGATGACTTATTTTCAAATATTTTAAAATTCTCTTCTTTTTTTCTAGATGACATGTTTGACACAACAGTATGTTCCATACAGTCCAATGGGACAGCCATTTCTTTACCCTCACATGACGTCACCACAATTTCCAAGTATTCCAGTATCATCCTATATGAATACTGGGCAAGATTCTTCTGAAAGTATCTCCTTAGAAGCAAAAACCCACAGTCAATATCTTATTACAAAAAATACTCCCAAACGAAAAAGAACTCTGAAAGTTGGGGACAACGATAGTAGC
The DNA here is from genome assembly GCA_032468155.1 of Oxyrhabdium leporinum. Lineage (NCBI taxonomy): Eukaryota > Metazoa > Chordata > Lepidosauria > Squamata > Cyclocoridae > Oxyrhabdium > Oxyrhabdium leporinum. The sequence goes on along the minus strand of JANHFL010001570.1, from coordinate 25,439 downwards.
AATAAAAATAGTAGGAAAAAATACAGGAAAAAATGAGTAAAAAATGTAAAGTGATAAGTTATTAAACGCTATAGGATTGTATTTATTTATAAATAAATGTATTATTAAATAAAAGGATATGATCATGATATTTATAAAAGAAATGCGAAACACACACACACACACGTATATCACCCACAAATGGAATCTAATTACGTTCTTTAAAAAAGTCATGAAAATTAAATAAAGTTTATTGAAAAACATCTCATTTTACTTGAAAGTGTGTCTTGTTCTGAACAACTATGTTCAAACTGTAAGCAGAAAGATTTCTGAATTACAAACATAGTTAATTTATTGAATTGTACTATTCACAATGTGATGCATAGAGTTTGTGGTTAAAAGTCCATTTTTGTGGGAATATATAAGATTCATATATTGTCATTGTCAATGCTAAATTGAGTCATTTACGTAGAAAAAAGTACTAAAAACAAGATTGTAAGATTGCTGATCTGCTTTATATTTATTTTCGAACATATCAAGCATGGACTATATATGTTGCAAAACAAATGTAAAGCAATATAAATGTCAATGGTACATATATGTGAATTATATTTTGCTCTCTTCTAAAGCTCATGAAAACATCTCTGGAACCTCAGGAGGGAAGCGGTTTGCTTTCTCTTCCTTTGCATTCATACGAATTATTTGTTCTCAACAGATACTGAATATTTTACATACCAGTAATCAGTGGTCATAATTTAAAGGGTAATTCAGATGTAGATCCTACCCCCCCGCCCATATTTTAATTAAATTGCTGTACTTTATTTCATTGTTTATTATATTTACATTTTAATAATTTTATATTTTTACTGTTGTAAGCTACAGAGAACAAGATGGGCAGCAAATAAATTTAATACTAAACAAATTATTCTTTTTTATCAATGTTTTATTTTATTTGAAAAAAGTTAAAATACAAAAAATGAAAAGAACAAAAAAACACAAAACAAGCAAGACATAAGAAAGTGCATTAAAAGAAAAAAATAACACATACACATATTGTACTCCTGCTTGCTTGAATACTGATTAAGATATACTAAATTTTCAACAAAAGATGTTGCTAAAAGGCCTTTTCTCAAATTTCGGCTAGCTTTCTGTAATCTGAAATATTGGTTCTCTCTGAAGTTTAGCCAGGGAATAAACACTGACACAGAAGGAAACAATTCTGTAAGCCACCCTGAGTCGCCATGGGCAAATAGGTGGCAATATAAATTCAATAAATAAATATGGTTTCTGGATATTTCAATCCAAGAGTGAAAGAAAAAAATAAACTCCCAAGTATTTTGCAAATTAAAAAATTCAAAACCCCTATGGTGAGAGTCCAATATTGCTGTAAATCAAACAAAAGCACTTCACCATCCAAAAGCATGCTGTGTTTCCATGCAGAAAAGTGAGTTATTTAGAACCACAGCATAAATTGGAGAGAGAAAAAAAGAACAATTAGTCCAGCAGGAGGTTGAAATAAATCTGCATTTAGTCAGCCAGTCTATTTTTAAAGATACAAAGCAAAGTAAAAGTTCAAGAAGTGAAGTTAAGACCCATGGGTGTTTAAAAACAATAAAATGCTGAAAGGAAGATGGATGCCCATGACTTTCTGACTGCTCCCATAGGGAACTGAAATCTTCCAGAGTCCCCTTCCCAATGGATCTACAGCCATCCAAAAGTTGTCTTGGGTCATTCCTAAGTGTTCCCATTAAAATCTAAGGAACAGCACTGCCAGAAAACCCACTTAGGCTGCAAAATCAGCAGATCATCAGCAAGAGAGAAAAATTCTCTTGCCATTCAGCAGCCATCTTCAACAGTTCTTTTTTTTGCTAATTTCTTTTGCCTCCTTTGTTAGTGAATCCTAGGATTTGAGGGTACCTGACAAAGGTGCTCTGTAAGGTGGGTATTGTCAAATAGATACTGCAACGAGGTTTTGTGTGTGTGTGTGTGTGTATAATATATCTATATTATATTTTTATAATTCTCTCTCTCTCTCTCTCTCAAATAGATCTAACCCTTTCCTCCATTAAAAGCAGCTTAATCCACAGCATCAACTTCTAAATCATGCTTCATCTGGGTGCTTGCTAGGCAACCCTTTTCAACTAGACTGAAAGAAAATGTATTTTTATTTAAAGACTCTTAAGTAGTAGCAAGAAATTCAATGTATTTCCTCACAGACCTGCTGACTATCTTATATATGTCTTACAAACAACCCAATTGCATTTGTCATCAGAAATACCTCATCAACAAGGATGGGTGTCTCATATAATAATTATTCTTTCTACATGCCAATTCTTTTACATCCCAGTCTCTGAAATTAACCTAGAGATAACTGAATGGCTTAATTATCTTGGAACTAGTAAAGTTCTAATTAAATATAAATGCATAATTATTCTATTTAAGATGAGAAACTATTTGGATTCCTCTGATTCCCCCCCCCCCCCAAGCTGTCTCATTTGTTTTTTGTTTGTTTTGTCACATGAACATTAAGCCATGCTTGCCAAACTGCATTGTAGGCATGCTTCCAAGATTCCAAGATACAATCAACTTCAGCTCCCTTGAAATAGCCTTGAGCAAAGACAAGCCTCAACAAATATTAACACCATGCCAAAAGCTCTTTCAGGAAAAACTATGGTAAATAATTCCTTTATTCAATAACGAAGGAAATTACAAGTAAAATATAAACATTAGAGGATTTAAAACACATTCTGTCAAATCTACATCATGCTGTTAACCAAATCGGTTCCTGTTCATTTCCCCAAGGTACGTGTCTCTGAGAGGTTAGGCCATGTTATAGCAAAATGCCATAAGTACTATAAAAATATTTTAATGTGGTAATACAAAAAGACCATTTTATAAATGCAGTCGCTCTTATAAAAAGGTATAATTTGCCATGCAGAAAAGATGTTTCACATTAGTCTGCAAACCAGTCATTCATTTTTGTGTGTGTCACAATCCAGAAGGAAATATAATAGTACAAAAGATAGCATGATACATATTGGTCAAACCAAGAGTTATGCTACAAATGAAAGCATGAAAATGAATAGCAGTCTTGTATTAACACATATATTATTTAATTGTACAGAAAGTAGTGAGAGTGATTTCAGTACATAAATATTATTTTTAACAGAAAGCCAAATGGCTTCAAAAAGAAAAACACTATTATAAAGTGTTTGTTATAAAAAAAAGTTCATGAGTTGTCTGATATTCTAAACAATGCCCAAAGTACATTTATATTTTTGCATAAAAACTCTAATCTCTCAAATGAATCTCTTTTTTGTAACTCATGCATTACTATACCAATATAGTAGTTCATAGCTCAGATTATGAACATCTGCTCCAGCAATCTAATAGTGATAGAAATATTTTGCATTCTTTGGTATGATATATAAGTAGGTATAATTGCATCTGTGCAATGCTACCTCTATCAAATTGCACAGATGCAATTCTAAATTAGGCAAACCAGAAAGAATTTATACCTGTTTGCTGAAGAAATATCAGGTGTTTTTCTCCCTAATATGACTTTGAAATATTATTATAAGGCAAAAATTTTAATTTAACTTCAGGTATATTTATTTCTTTTAAATATATTTTTCACAACTAAATTTCATACTTTTATTCTATACAGAGATTATTTTCCTGCATACAATCATTACTTACTGTTCTTAGTACACATTCAATTTTTTAAAAAAAGATCAAAATGCTGCCTTGGCAATTGTTTTTTTTAATAGAAAGTGTTATCCTGACCACAGTAATATATGGAAGCACTGTTACTGGTTTAGAAGCAACAGAATGTTGCTACTGGTTTAGAAACAATCTTGTGTTGACAGGACTATGAAAGGATAGTACTGTATATATTCTCTTCTCATTGCAGGGTGGTGGTGGTGTGGGGTGAAGAATTATTGATGCATAATGTTAAATCTCCACTCCAAGAAGTTACATTTTTCTCCAATACCCACAAAGAATGTCGAACATAGCTTGTTTAATTTGACTTTCCTTCCTGTTGAAATAACTTAGTTAATATGCTAAATATTGCACATTCTGGAAGATACTTTTGAGTATTTTTATGAAACTGATATCCATAAACCTAGAACTCAAGACTTAACTCACAAACTGTCTTTAAAGGAATGTTCCATTTGAACAAGAATTTGTTTTACCAAATAGAAAATTGATGAGTTTAAAGCACTCCAGCTATCCAAACCATCATACTAGTAAAATATTTGCTGGTCTTGTTGATATCAATAATTGGCAACAAATACATAAAGACTACGAAACAGTTCCCAAAATACCTTTATCCAGACAGAATAGATCTCCATTATCCTTGAAGACTACTCCATATTATTTTTCCCAAGAATCAGAAAATCACTTCTTGCAATCAACACCAGCAAAATCCATTGAACTGTAACAAATTTTGCTATTCAAAGTACTCAAATGCTGTCAACCGAAAGTTGTTTGATTGAAGGTAATTATAAATGTAAAAAATAACTTCCTTAGTTACATTGATACATTTACTGACCATCATGATCAGAAAAATGCATCAAATAAAGTCACTCATTTAATAATATAGAAGAGTACACAAAATATTTCGTATTTTTTATTTATGAATTTATAAACCGTTTCAGTCACATTTACAATGCAACAGATCTTGTGATTTATTTTTTGACATTTAATTATTTGAAAATAGTTCCATGTCTTTTATGAACCTGGATATAAAAACAAGATGCATACTTCAATATTTTTATGACAATATCAGCAGCCTGAAAATACCAGCATTTTATTGGAAATAATGGAGTTTTATTAACAATTATTTTTTTTTGTCTTCACTATTTTCTATAACAGCATTGGCTAAACTTGGTCCTTCAAAATGTGTTCTATGGAATGGTTAAAAAGCTTCACCCTGCATTGGATTAGCAGTAAAACCTTAACGTGTGGACAGAGTTTATGTGTATTATTCATATTATTATGCAGTAATATGAAAAATGTTCCAACTGGAAAACATCTTCAGTTTTAAATGCCCCATTTAACATTTTTGAAACAACTTTTCCTGTTTTCCAGAAGTGTTCTGATGCCATTTTAATCATAGTGGAAATTCTAAAGCCCACCATATTTTTAAAAGTTAAAAATAGTCTGCTTTGAGGTCAAATTTTTAGTATGATTGGAACAGTAATAGAACACTCAGATGAGTCAAGATAATTTGTCTCCAATTTAAATTGCCTCAGTTTAAAGTATTTTGCACAGGTATAGCTTTAATTCACCTGAAACTGAATTGACTATTAGGGTAAATTCATGTATTTACTTCATTGCAATTTAACACTACATTTTCACATAGACTTGTATGAAAGTTTTGTATGAATCCATGGGACAGCCATGTTGCTAAACCATAAACTAACTGTGGTCAGCTTCAATTGTGAATTATTTGAGCAAGCCAATTTCAAACGTGGTTATGAAGAGAGCATGTTTCAGTATGCCATAGTTAGGATTAACCATAATTTAGGGTTAAGGTGTAACACTAAACTGCAATAAATTGAAAACGGAAGCAATTAACTTTAATCTCCTCATGGCCTTGCTGGAGAAAAGGGAAGCATATGAACCCAGGGCTCATTTTTATAACACTACTCAATAGTTTTGGATTATATCAAAAAGGGTCATTCTGTCGTATAATCAGCAATGGTTAACTAGTGCCCACTTCTATATGGGAAGTCATCATGTACAATGATTGCCGCTTATTAAATCAGATATTAAGAATGGTAGCTCCCCAAAGTTTATGGTGTTAATGAACACAGACACAGAATTGACAGTACCTAAAACATAGTCAGGCTTGAACACAATGTTAAGAAAAGTGCTTTTAAATGCCATTTAAAAGGAACTTCACTGATATATATTAATACTGCTTCATGTCAGGCCAGGCCCAATCAATACAAACTCCTTAGAAATATCAGGATACAATACCAACACTATTATCATCATTACTCTCAAATTATTTTGTTCCTTATTCAAGTAATGAAGTCTTGAGGTTCTGTTCATTATTAAAGCAGGACAATAAGATAAAGTTTCAGAAATGAAGCTTCTGATCATTGGCTTTCTTTAAATAATGAGCTCACAGTTCTCCTAAAACAGAAATAAAATATTTTTAAAATCCAGTTTCTGAATCTCTTCAATGATGGGAAGGAACTAATATACACTGAAAGTCCAGTATCATGCAAATAGAATTTAGTTGAACAAATAGAATTCTGCTTTGTTGATAGTATTAAAAAATAATGCAAGAACACTGAAGTTCAATTGAAATTTGTCTTCCGTAAATGCCTGTTTGGGATTTCCACCGCACTAACTTGAAGAGGCCAAGATCCCCCAACAATTCCTGCTTGGATTGCCACCCCTGTTACAACAGCTAGGTCTGGATCAACAGAGGTGTTAGGCTTTTTTCCAAAGAATTCTGTAATAATTTTACGTATTTTTGGAATTCGGGTGGAACCTCCAACTAATACAATCTCATCTACTTCTGCCTTGTGTAGATGTCCTTCTTTCAGTACCTGTGCAATGGGCACAAGGATTTTCTCAAAAAGGTCATCATTTAATGTCTCAAAGAGTTTTCGAGAAATTTCTGTTTCAAAGCTAATTATTTTCCATGTGCCATCAACAGATTTTGAAAAGCTATCTTTACTGTGCTCTTTCATTTCAGTTTCCGAAGAATTATTTTCATGTCGGTTATCCTTTTGCAAATTTTCATGCTGGTCTTTCTTCTCCGGCATAGTAAGAGAAATTTGGATTGTTGAAGAAGTGTGAACAGTCAAATTTAATTTGACAGATTCTACAGCCTGCCTGAGTCGATGTATTTCTTCTTTTCTAGAGGGCAGAGAGCCATGCGTGTAATGGATTTCATTATACAGGTATTGCATCAACCGTTGATTGAAGTCTTGCCCTCCAAGTTTGTTGTTCCCTAAAAGACAAAATCTATATACATCAGATAACTGATAGCGCAATAGATATAGCTTGAATAGAATTTAAAACTTGGACACAAGTAAGATGTCTCAGTATAGTAGAGCATGTGTTACATCTGCCATGGGCTAAATAACATTCTTGCTAAGCTAGTGTGAAAAGGAACTATTTAGTTGAACCTGTAATAGGCCATTGATCACAGCTAGCAGTCCATATTTAATAAGATGCAGTGGCAAACTGCAAATACGTTACATCAAAATGATATATGATGTAAGCTATAATGTGTATTTAACTATAAACTGTTAGCCTTATTTGTGTGAATAAATTATTGTAACTGTAATACCACTGACAGAATTTATGTGGTTAAGTTCACATATTTTGATAAATCATGGTTTAAAACACCAGAGAAACTGGATTCACACAATACATAAAACAAATAAAAAAGCTAGCATAATTAATGCAATGTTTCCATGCATTTTATGTCTTTTCACATGAGAAGAAATGCTAGATGGAAGACGCATACTCCCTGCATTCAGTCATTATTCATACATGAACTGTAATGAAGACAGATGTGCTAATTTAAAACAATTGTTGCACAAAATTAAATAATAAAAGCATTTCTTTACCTGCCATAGCTCGAGTCAGGAACATTCCTCCTTGTTTATTTAGCAGGGAAACATCTAAGGTTCCTCCACCCAGATCTACTACCAGAACATTGGATACATCAGCCTTGTGAAGGCCATATGCCAATGCTGCAGCAGTGGGCTCATTAATTACCCGCAAAATTTCCAGACCTACAAAGATAAAAATGTATTTTCATTTTCCGACATATTTCATATTGTCAACAAAGCATATTCAAACATAAACTGTACACTGTATATTGTCAAATATGATAGATACTATGAGAATTTAAGTGAAAACTTAATATGTCTAGTTTTGGAACTCTTTCAACAAATTAATGTGTATTTAAAATAGAGAATATGCTATTTTGCATTTACAGTGATTCATCTTAATCATTCAGAGATTTCACTGTGGCTTCAAATTCTGCAAAAACCTATTGCTTCATTGCTGCTTCAATTTAAGTCCCTTTGAAAACTGAGTTTAAGAAAAGTGTGAAAAGTATGTGCATCACCTGCAAGGCTAGCTGCCTTAATTGTGTAGTTGCGCTGTCTTTCATCAAACTCTGCTGGCACTGAAATAACTGCTTTGGAAACCGGCACACCGAGAAAATCCTCTGACATCCTTTTCAGTTTCAAAAGAAGCTGAGAACTAATATATTCTGGGGTTACCCTAATAGTCTCATTGGTTACAACAGAAAATTCAGCATTTCCTTTGTTGTTAAGAATCTGAGAGGGAAAAGGAGCAAAAAAACAAAGCGTATTATCTAACATGGGCCCAATTTGCATATTAAGCTGTACAGTATTTATTTTATTTAACCGTAATTTGTTTTGCTATTTGGAAAATAAACTCTGGTTTATTTCTGGCAAAAATTGAAATTAGGTTAATACAATGTTCAGCAGTTGCTTATATTATCCATGTTCTCCAACGCTCAGCTACTCTTGATCGAACTGTATGTTTCAACAAATTCCCAAGTAAAATTAAACTAATACAACCTTTGCTTGCTGGGTATAAACACAACTTCTGTAAATTTGAATAAATGTTAAAAGTATTAACTGAAAGGTTCTCTAAAAATCTGTACTTTCTATATTTATTAAAATCTTAAACTACGGTGTATTAATAGAAATATGTTCAAATTTGCAGAAATACTTTCTACTATGTAGAGTTTGTGTCAGCTTTTTTTTAAATGTATATCTGTGTGCTGTTGAGTCAGTCTGGACTCATGGTGACTGCCTTGACTAGTCCTTGAGGTTCTTCGCAAGATTTTAGGAAGCAGTTTGCCATTGTCTTGCTTCTAGGATTGGCCCAAGGTCCCCCAGCTGGCTTTGTGCCTAAGGCTTGATTAGAATTCACGGTCTCTCAGTTTTTAGCTAAGTGCCTTAACCACTACACCAAATCATTTCTGTTTTCTTAGGGATTATTCTGACCAGGCTACCTAAACTTTTGCATAATTGTATCCACCAAATCAATTCTATTTAATTTATCATTTGTATCTTTCTTGTATTAATGTCTCATTCTTGCAATTCTCCAGAGCAAAAGTCAAGAGCAGCTAAGAAAGGTGGGATTTTTGCATACACATTCTAGGATCTCTGAGCAGAAGATATGTGAGAAATTCAACTGCAAATGCCAAACTACACAATTGCCTCCCAAGAAGTATAAGAAAATGCACATTTCATAAGTGCAAAACTAGTGGCATATTGTAAGAAATGCATAATAAAAACATATAACCTGTTAAATAAATAAACTACCTACCACAAAGCAAGAGCTTCATAATTACACAGGAAAATATCTTAACACCCCACCTCAAAATAATAAAAACAAAAACACTCACAGAAGAGCAGAACATTTCATTAAAAGAATTAAACTGTCACACATACATAATCTATTTTCCCCTGAAAAATACTCATACAAATACTCTTCCCCAAATACTCATATAAGTAAAGACAATGTATTTACAAACTCAAAAGTAAAATCATCCCTTATAATTGTTAAGATACCCAAGATACTAATAGGACACAGGCAGAGAAAAGGGAGGAAAAACAAAAAAGGATCTGGTTGAACATGACATGAGGGCTTTGTGCATCTGGAGTCAACAAATCCTAATTTAATGATGAGTGGATCCTTGCCAAAAGTTGTCAAGGAAAACAAACCTAAACTTACAAGAAAATGATTAAAACCACAAGGTTTATTCCTTGTAAGCAAACCTACCTCTGCACTTTATAAATAGCATTCATTTTGTAGGGGAACTACATCATGACAGAATGTGCTATGGAAACTTAATTGTAAAGAAGTGTCTGAACTGATCTTCCATTATTTACAGCCAGAGATAAACAGGATGCATACAATGTAATCCATATTAAACACACATATTCAATACAAATGATAATTGAATTAAAAATTAACAAAAACATTAAGTTTCAGTAACAGTAACATATTTCAGTAAAGTAGCTGACCATGAAAATCTTCACAAGATCTTAAGCATTTTGAGTTTTTTCCCCAACAAGAAAGTGATTATTTGAAATCATTGATAGTAAATAAAATGTTGACTTTACCTTAAATGGATACCTGCTGCTTTCACTTAAAAGTTCCTTTGTGGTGAAGATCTTTCCTATAAATCTCTTGGCATCATACACAGTATTCTGTGGATTTGCATCTGCTAATTCTAGTGCATCATATCCCACATAAACATCATTCTCAGTAAATGACACTATGCTTGGAATGCTATTGTGTCCATTTTCATCTGGAATCACTTTCACCTGTCCTTTACCAGGAAGGAACACTCCAACTGAACAATATGTAGTACCAAGGTCAATCCCTATTACTTTTGGCGTGGGCATAGGTAAATACTGTTGGGCTAGATATCCAGCTAATAAAAGGGTCAAAATAGCAGAACCTAAAAAAAGAAGATGGCGGGGTGGGTGGAGAGAGAGTAATTAAAATCAGCTAATTCATTCCATTGTAAATAAATCATGTTTCTTCAACATAACACAGTAAATGTAAATGTATTATTGCATTTTTAATTAACCCTTTCTCCCTTATCCAAAGTATAGCACTTCTTCTTTGAAAAGCTATATTTTTTGGATTTATAATGAGCATTTTACAATATGCTTCCTGAAGTATACATTGGATTTCTACTATTAGAAAGTACATATTTGAATACAAACATTTTGGAACTATGCTAGGGTTCTTAAAAATGGTTTTACATATTTAGCCATATGAATTAAGCATTCTTGTAATTTATTGAATAAGATCTGTCATTGTCAGAGGATATGACAAATTCCTAAACATTTGGGGGGGGGGGGGAAGGGAGGAAGA
>JANHFL010001570.1:0-11372 GCA_032468155.1 Oxyrhabdium leporinum | reverse complement strand
TTCAATAAACTCTGATTTGGATTAATTACTATCTGAGTGCTGAGCGGTTTGTTGAAACTTCGATGGAACGCTGACATGAAACATATTAAGTCAGTGTTCAACTTTGAGGTCCTTGATACTTCCAGGCTATTATCTAACAGGATGTAAACTGGTGTGTAGGTATGTGTGCATATACCCATGCTCTATACAGATGCATACATGTGAGCATACATATTCTATGTACTAGATACATAACACCCTAAATTAAAAAAAAACTTTTTTCTTCCAATAACCTGGAAATAGAAAATAGAGGTAGAAAATATCTTTTTTTTTCTTGTGTTATTATTATTATTATTATTTTTGCCAGACTTCATGTGTCTGCAGGAACTATACAACTCATTATCAGGGGAATCCTGATTAGTAGCCTTGGCTTCAAGTGTTTTTGATGTGCTCCAGCTAAAATTTAGTTGTTATAAATGTGTTTGTTTGTTTGTTTATAGCATTTCTAAGGGCATCCAACTCAGTGTGACTCTTGATGTTGCACAACAAAAGTTTAATCATAGTTTGAGTATATACAAAAAATAAACAAACCAGTATATACTTGCAAACTAAACTGGATAACTGGATAAAAAGGAGATTCCATTCAACTTACTCAAATGCCTGGAGAAAAACGTAGGTCTTAATGCTTTTTCTAAAGGCAAGCAGAGTTGGGGACACCGTCATTTTATAGCATAGGGGCAGCTATTTAAAAAGTCATGCTACTGGAAGACAGTGTGATCTCTCTTCTTTAGCAAATTCTAACTTCTATAATTTGCATATCCTACAAAGATGTTTTGGGAATTGGAAAGAATGATCTTAATGATCAATTGGACGCTTATTTTAGGTCCTTTAGCTGATTGTTTTTGATTCTAGACTATCACAACCTTCGTTCCCCAAAGAATAATTGGTATCCAAGTTAGAAGTGTAGTAAAACAAAATGGTTTAAAGTACCGCAATGCAAAGTATTTGTGTATGCTGATATCTGTTTACAATCATCATCATCATCATCTGAATCATGATGGAAAATTAATGTGATCCCAAGCAACCCTTAGATCTTAGTTGCAAGACAGAAAATTCAGTGTAGTAGTTCTTTTCAGATTTTGTTGGCAAGATTTTAGAAAGTTAAAAGTTTTTTGCCTGAGTTTAGAAGAAATAGCACTTGCTTATTTTTAAAAGCAGGAAACTATTGTTGTATAGCTAGCTTTATCAGCTATTTAAATAAACTTCTGTTAATGTAGAGGAAAAAGTTTTTTTACAGATCTTTATGGTAAAACTTTGAAACAAATATTTAACTATTCTATGTTTACCTTCCTAGTTATTTTTTATGTATGTCTAGCATTTCTTATAGACACTGTTCTATTTGTACAATTCTTTGCTTATGGATTACAATTGCTTCCTCCATGACTTTCAGACAGAGGTGAGAGGTGTCATTAGAATGGGAACATCCATCATTTTTTTACAGTGCAATATAGTTAATCAATGCATAGTGAAATAATGATTAATAAGGGATATAATACTCAGTTGGAATTGTTAAAAAGCAATCAATTTTTTATCATTTTCCTAGGGATGGTCATATATAAACTATTAGATGTAATACAAGACAATTTGTAGAGATACAGAAAGTCCAGCTCCAATGGACATCCTTCTAATTATAGAAGTGAAATTTTCAGCTTATCAACATAAGTCAAGGTCCTTAATGTTATTGCTTTATAACTTTCTAAAAATCTCTAATCATCTGGCATCTAGTTTGTATTAGCTGTAACCTCTGCTAAAGCTTTCAACATACCTGGAGGGATCTTAAAGCTATTTCTGTCAATGCCAATAGAATCATTCCAACATTAGTCAGATTCTTATAAGACAGTCAAAAATGTTAGCTACAACTTGTCTCATTTTCTCAGCGTCACACTGTCATGTGGTACCAAGTGTCTGTTTTACCTGAAGAAAAGAAGAATATTGAAAGCAGGCAATGAGCGTATATCCCTTGAGCAGAATAAGGACAGCTCTCTTGAAAACAATCTAGTTGTAAAAATGAAACCAACTCTTTATTATACAAACCACAAAAGAGTACAAATACAATCAGATTGTCTTCTTTTTCTACTTGATTGATGTTTACATGCCTACCAGGGTGACTCTTAGCTCTTTATGGAATTCTCCATTCTGATATGCTCTGTATGCATTTGTACCATGAATTGATATTTCATTTTCTGTGAATGGATAGACAGATTAATAGATAATATTGGGAAATGCATAGTTTTACCTTTTTTTAGAAAAAAAATAAGTATTTGAACAACTGTTCTACCAATATTGTAGGGTTTCATAATCTTTTTCATTGCAATGCACAAACTATATCAGAGAGTTTATTATCTTATGATAATATATAATAATCCATTGTAAAACCAGTTTTGCAGTGTTAGACTAACTAGACTAAGAGTACAGTATATGTCAGACAATATGAATACATGTATTGAAAATATTGTTCTATAAATATATAAATGGTTTGCTTTCTTTCATTTGGTTTATATCCTTTACTAGGCCCAATTTTAGCCCTATAAGATTTTAAATTCTAATTAATTCAGATCTGTGATATTTAGGGATAGAGGGCATAGACTTTTCTCTTGCATTACTATTTCAATTGAGATTAACTTTTCCACCTAGTCATTGACTTCTGCCTGTAATGGAGCCTGCCCACTATGGTCATAAGTCATGATGGACATAAAACAGATCATCCAAACGATTGACCTAACTTTATAATCTTTTTTGTGCAATTGTTAACTGAATGCCACAGTCATTAAGCAACTGCCATTGTCATTAGTGAAATTTACTATGGTCCCGTTTTGCCAAAAACTGGAAGTAAATGCTGGTTTTTGGTAAAATTCTCATAAAATGCAGTAAGATGACCATGGGATGTTAAAAATGACTGTAAATGTGAGCCAGTTGCCAAGTGCCCAAACTGCAGTCTCATGAACACAGGGAAAGTGGCCTTCAGAACTTCAAAACTGAGTTGTAAATACCCCCCTGAGAGGTCCATTGTAAATTTGAATGGTTGCTAAGTGAATTGAAGGTCATAAGTTGAAAACTACTTGTAGTTGTGGTGAAATATAATAATAATAATAAATAATTTATTAAATTAATATGCCATCCTACTCCCAGCGTGCCTTTTCTTCATATTGCTTACTACCAGTTTTGGCAGAAGAGAGGCAACTTAAGAAGAAAGGTATACCATCAGAAAAGAATTGATCCAACTGGACATCACAGTCTAAAAAGTAGCTGTCAAACTCACGTCATCACATCATCGTCACATGATGTATTGGGACTTTTCCCCCCTTTGTTAAACCTGGCGTGACAGCCCTGGTTTCTTTTGATGGAATGGCAAAAGCAAATTAGTTGTAATCTAGTCATGCACTCGTTGTTGAGTGGCTGAAACCTGCCCAGTAATGCATAAAACAAAAGGAATGAACTGGTTAACCTTAAGCATTCAGAATGCAAGACCTGAATAAAAGTTATGTTGTTACGGTCAGCAAGAGACAGCAAAGTGGAAGCTTGTGGCTAAGAAAGTGAATGAAGCCTGAAAACAATATTAACTCTAAAGAACCCAGGCATGGATTCTGATGTCTGAAGTATGGCCATATCCTCATGTTATTGTCAGCCCATCATTCCACTCAACTCCCCATTAGCTTCTTCATATAATGTATAGGAATGTTTGTAACATACTATACTATTGGTAACAATTGCAAAACAACAGAAAGCATTAAATCTATGGCACTCTACAGAAGATTGTCAAGAATTTCATGACTGCCTGATTTAATTTGTTAATATATTCATTTATACAAAATGTGCAAGCTGTCTACTTCGCATGGCTCAAGGCAGTTTATAGGGATGCAGCAGAACATAAAGTAACCAAAGATAGTACCAATTACAGACAACAAACTAAAGCAGGCCAATCATCATCGCTTACAATTGCCCTGTGAAATAAAACAGATCTTGTGCTTTCTTAAAAGTCAAGAGATTAAGTCCTTAACTCAGGAAGCAAGGTATTCCAGAGTGTGGATAAAGCCACTAATGAAGCTTCCAAATATTTTACCACCCTCTTCTTAAAAAAACAACGAAATTGGTTTGAAACTTGCCATAAGATTTACACTTTTATTTGCAAATCTTCCTTGGTGGATGAATCAATCGAAGTTTGGTCAAAGCATCCCTTCAAAACTTTGCATAAGACTGTCACAGTATGTTTACTTGGTGCGAACGGTCTTCCCTGCCACTGTATATCAGCAGGTCATTCAGATCTAAACAAGTGTAAGTGCATAAAATAGTTGCAGTCATGGATAAGGCAATTTATTTATATTTTGTCTGTACAAAGACTGTTGCTTTCTAAATGAACAGTGTGACATAACTGAATCTCCTTGTCCATATGTGTTCCTTCTCTAATATTATTGACATGTAAAACAAATGCTTTGTTATTCAATTAAACTTCATTTAAATAATGATCTATAGTGTAACACTTTAGCTGATGCTATTCAGTTTGAATGTCATAGTAGGCAGTGCATTAGATAGCTGAAAGCAGAAAAACTATATTAGACTAAACTACGTCATCCAGTGAATGTATCATCTCAATAGAGGCAATGTTAGATCTTACACTGATCATCATTTTGCATTAACTGCAATTATTAAAAAATGAAAAGCAGGGAGTGATTTGTATTGGTATAATATATTAGAAATTCTGAGAGGAAGAGGTATAGTTAAAGCACGATATATACTAAGGAGGGATAACTTTTTGCTCTTATTGCTTCCACTGATATCAGTCCCAAAGCCTTGTTTCAAGTGACATGTGCCCTCTTGGGTAGAGGGGCTTTGGAGATCTCCCTACAGGACTATGTGGAAGAATTTGCATAGCATCTGTCAGACAAGGTTGCTCAAATCCATTCTCAGTTGGATGCTGGTAGTTCTATGGAGATGCTCGGGGTAGAGTCTTATCCTGTTATCCAGGAGTAGTTTTGTTGGGCTTGAAGAAGTGACAGGATCATTTTGACTGTGAACTTGGCCATTGGCTCTTTAGATCCATGCTCCTTTTGGTTGACTAAAGCTGCCAGAGGCTGTTGTGTGGGTTGACTCTATATGTGGTAAATTCGTCTTTGAGCATGGGTATTGCTTTGTCCCCTTAAGGAGCTGTTGGTTCACCCCCTTCTCAAGAAATCATTGCTGGATCCCACTATATTGGACAAGGGCTTTAAAGGTCAAAACCAACACCTTCAATTAAACTGAAGAACAAGGTACAGTCTGTGCCATTATATTTTATTGAATGCTTGCTGATGTCTCTCTTTGTCACAGCGTGTGTTTCTGTGTAGTCTTCATGCTTATGCAAGGCTTCCATTTTCTGAGAACACCTTCTCTGATACAGTAGAAATTACAGTTCTCACTACTACACCTGTATAATATTTGTTGTGTTGGATGAAAAGTTCAGAAAGAGCAATTTAGATACTTTGACAATTATTTATTAACTAACCTGAAATTCACAACCTGCAGCTATACATCTGCAGGTGTGAAAACTGATCAAAAGACAGATGTGTTTCTAACACGTTTTGCAAAATAGTAGAGGCTCATTTTTTCCCTGCAAATGTGAAATCAGAGTACTGTAAAAGTGTAAATTCCATGGATGCAGTATTAGTACCTGTGGGTGTCACTTGGAAGGAATATTTGAAACAAATATGAAAAACACCATTCATTCTGGTATAATTAAAAATACTATTTAAAAAAAACCTTTGAAACTCGTTTATAATGTTTGGACTTCAACATTATAACACATTGAATATTAGAGCTAAATATGCTTTTTTACAGAAACAAAACAATCTTAAGATTCAGATATAAAGTTGATTTGTTCATTTAATATTTCTATGTATAACATAACCCCACATTTCCTCCCTTTTTAAATCAGCCATATTTGCATAAAATGTTAAATATGTTAAAGTTGTTTATAAGCATTCTTAGCTTTTCTGCAGTTTATCCAGAAAAATTAAGGAGATCCATGTTATTGGTGTCCCCCCCAACATCTGCTCCTCCATATCAAAAGCAGAGGTGGGCTGCTCTTGCTTTGGCAAGAGGTTCAATGGTCGCGCATGCACATTCACTTTGGGGCTTGTGTGAGGCTGCAGGGGGGCAGCTGATGAAAGCAGCTCTGGTGAGGACAGCAGGAGTGGTGCGGAGCTTACCTGAACAGCGTGGGTGGTGGAAAGGTGAGTTATTTAGTGGTAGCTTAGGACAAGGGCAGGTGGGCGGGGCCAGCTAGAGCTCAGAGCAAGAAGTTCGCCCGAACCTCTGCAACCATGCAGCAGCCCACCCCTGATCAAAAGTATCCTCTTTTGATAGTTGTTGAGCAGAAAAAAAATATCAAGAAGATATTTAGTATCTGCTTTAGTATCTGAACCCTTGATTAAACTGAAAATATGTATTTTTAAAAAAGTATTTTCTGCCTATTGTCATCAGATCTCCTCTTTGTGTTCAAAAAGATTTATTCGTTATAAAAGAACCCCTGATGCATAAATGTATACATGAAACTGGGAATTGTGGAGTGTTTTACAAATTTCAAAACATACTTTCTCATGTAAAACAATTTGTTTCAATATCAAATGCTAGTTATTTTACTTAAGTTTCTTGTTTCTTTAAAGTGTGATTTCTATATTCCATCTTTATGGACAACAGACAGAAAGTTTTAAAAGTTATTTATATACTACAAGATAACTATCAGTTTACCCAAGAAACCAAAATGATTTCACTGATGAAAGGTTTCAAATTTCAGCAGTCTGTAGTTGTGGCAGCTGTCATAAATTTGGATATTGAGCTGGGGAGGTATAGCTGCCCTGGAGATAATTGATTTCCTCCCTGAAATAATTTAATAGTGTTCACTTCAGAGAACATCTTCCTGATTATTGACTCTTTCTGATTAGTCATTTGCAAAATTATTGCTATGGCTACAAATGTCAGTTCTCTCAGACTTTAGCACTTTTTTGTAGCTTTTTTTCTTCTTTCTTTTTTGTCCAATAAGGTTTTTAATAACCTAGCATCCTCAGAGACTTGTCTCACCCTACCTCCAACCCTAGAGTGCTACAAATGCTAGCAGTTTTTCATACTATACTGACCTTTCCAATCGGTTATTATTACATTTTAACATTCCTTCTTTTTTCTTTTGATCATAAAAATCTATTTGAAAGACCTGTGTTAATGACAATCTTTGTGGAACAGCTATCTTGCTACAAGGAAAGTCATACTGTATTTGCAATTGTGTCTCCAATTTTGTAGAAAATATATAGAAAATTACTTATGCACATGGCTACCCGTTCTGCTCATTATTTAATTTGTAAATTATTGTTTATCTTACCATTTTAAAAGATGAAGAGATGACACTTGCACAGATTTGCTGGCAATGACATCTAACTCATGGGGACAAGTATACATATTATTTCTTTGCAATATTTATAGCCTATTTTTGTCTGAGAGTTTCACATAGCATTTATGGGACTCCTCATTTTAAACTCAGAAATATAGCTTGAGATATAGGTTGGGCTGAGATAGAATGATTGGTCCAAAGATACCCAATTAAGTCCTGAATGAATAGCCAGTTCATAACAGCAATTCAGGCTATTATTTGCAAACAGTTTGTTTCTATTGTCAAAACCAGCTATATATATTATGGCACAATTATCAACAGACAGCTAGGTCAGTCAAAGGGCTGTAGTGATTAATTCTAGTGCTGATCTCCATTACTCATGAAATATGTATTTATTTATTAACATTTCTTTTTCTGCTCTGAATCCCAATGCTCAGACTAGCATATGCAGGTGAGTTGGGGGTGGAGTGGAAGACTGAAAATCAAAAACAACATGATGGTAATATTTTATATCCACTAGGAGCTGCTTCAAACCATTTTCCTGTCCAAGGAGCTATTGGATGACATATAAGCAATAATGTCTACAAACCAGGATTCTTTAAATCATTTAAACTCTTCCTTACCCTAATCTGAAAAGTACACCATGGCATCAAATGGGTACTTGCAAGGAATAATAAGATGGCAGCTTTCAAACTATATATTCATTTATTGGTCATGGCCATGTATCATCACTGTGTGATTAAGCAAACCTGTCAGTATTGAAAATATATAGTAACAGCCAGTTAACCAATATTGTTGAGAGCAAATATATTTTAGAGCATCAGTTAAAATGCTGTGTAAGGAATAACGCTTGTTAAAGACTATATTCCAAGGAATTGGCAATGCTAGATTTTGTCAGAATATCTGCACTAATAGGATGGTAAAGAATTCCGCAAATGTAAACAGTTTTGGAAATAAATTTTCTCTCTGAAATATATAAGAACTATCATGTTTGTTTCTAAATTCAGTAGTAATTCAATTCCTTTCTTCTGCCATTTTTCTCTTCTCAACCTTTCCCAAATGTACTACATTGTAGGATGTAGTATAAGAAAGTGTAGCAGAACTTGCCAAATATGTTTATAACCAGCTCAACTACTTCCTAACCATGTTTAAAGCATGTTGTATACATTGAGGAAATTTCTCCTCAAAGAATGAATTAGGAAGAGTCATTAGCAACATGGAGTACCATTTGCCAGTGCAATTTTGAACTCAGGATGAGAAACAATTTAGAAGCAGCCTTCTGATAGAATTTTTCAGTTCAAAGCTAAATCCATATTTGAAAGACAAATATGGCTTATTTGTTTTAGATTAGCATGTTGTATGACCCCAGATACTGCAATTTGTTATATTAAGTTATATGAAGATAGCCAAACAAACCTTGGCTTAGAACAGGGCTGTCAAATTCACGGCTCGCAGCCCGGATGCATCATGCACTGGCCATACCCACACCCAGTTTAGCAAAGAGGAAAAAAAGTCACAATACGTCACATGACACTGCCATGACAACACAAGTTTGACACCCCTGGCTTAGAACATTATATGAACCTAGATGACAAATGTGGAAATTAAAGGTTCTTTGTTTCAATCATAAGCTAAATTGCCAGTCATCCAAATTCTCCTTTTATGGTCTATGGAGATTCTCAATCATCCAAGTCATGGTTGTCCCAAATGTGCTTTGCAATAGGCCACTGGACTTTCTTGGGGTTTTTTTCCTTGAAAACATTTAGCTTCTCATCCAAGAAATGGATGAGAAAATATTTTCCAGTGGGGAAAAATAACCAAGACAGTCCAGTGGTCTTTTGAAAATCACCTTTGGAATCCCCTTTTACGGGTACTGTAAACATAGGAATTCTGTAGCAGTTTAAAAATAATGCTGACCTTTCTGGATCTTGTGACATTAGCTATGTTCAAGAGCTAATCTGATTATTTCTAACTGCTTTGCAGTATGTAAAGTGTGTTTTTCTTGGAGATAATGTAATTGTCTTCAGGTCGAGTACTCTATTGCATCATTTCTGTGGTACAAAGTTGTGTCTGACTGTGTCTTTGTGTAGAAATGTTGCATAAAATCCTTCAGGAGTGTTATATGAGGTCATCCATAATATTCCATGTGTCCTGATCTTGATCCACCTGAAGAACAGAGTTTTTTGGATCTTTATCTAAGAGGCATGATACAACACAGCAAGTATGTTGTGTATTGTGCCAAGATAACAAAAGAGATAAGGAAACAGTAAGAAAATAAAACAGTTTAATCAAATATAACCTTTATTTTCATAATCATTTGTGTAAATGTTTAGATTCAGTCAAGCATTATTCAATTAAAAGATGATACCTTGCTTTGATTTTATAAATTGTCATCTTTGGATTATCAGATATTCTTTAGTGCAGAAACATTTAAGATCAAGGCAGAAACTTAATAGGATAGAGAGGGAAAGAGAGAGAGAGATTACATTGTATGGTTAAAAAGTTAGGAATTAATTCTGTTTTAGGTTGGATGGCAATTAAAATATCTAAGAAAACAGGACAGTGATACTAAGAAAAGAAGATATAACAAAAAAATAATAGCCATGAGACATCTTAAGGCACTTCCAGCCAATCTGTAACGGTTAAGAATAAAATAGGTATGAACTTGCCAGCCATTTTTTTCTTATCCACACAGAGAAAAAGTTTGCTCTTGTACACATACAATTTTTCATACAACTTTCTCTTGTTTCCTCCTCATACTTGCATTAACTTCCTTAGTAATTTTAGTTCTTCCACATGCAGTTATAGCCATGAAGAGAAAGAAGAAGTTTGCTTGAGATTCAGCTGTTCATTTTATCTTACCCAGTTTCTTCCTGCCCAGGTCACTAGCCAAATTTCTTGGTGATCAGCCAAGTCAGTCTCCTGGCTGTTCATACCCTTTCTGTCTCCAAGATCATTCCACAAGACACTTGGAGAAATTTTGCTTCCCTCTAGTGGTGACTTTTGACTTTTGCAGCCCCCCATGGGAGAGGACACAAAGCAGAACAAACCAAAAGGTGCTCAGAAAGTGAATTTGTCAGAGGATATAGCTGACTAAAGGTCAAACCAGACTGTCCAATAAAATTCTGTATATTTGCCCATTTCCCCCCAATTGCTGGACATACTATGGATTTACTTCTGGGTAAAGATAGACTGTAGAGTTGACTACAGTTTTAAGTCAGACAGTTTTTTCTATTTCTCTGGATCTTTGCCTCTCCCCTCTCTGGGTCTTGCCTATATAAATGCATTACTATTTTTGAGTTAAAGAATATAACTTGAAAATATGGGATTCTTTATAAAAGACTGATTCCAACAATTAACTAAATTGCTTCAAGAGGGTATAGTTATAACAGATTGAAAATGTAGCCTGTCTGTATGCCAGTGGTTGGCTGATGTTCCTGCTGTGCCAGGGGAAAAAGGTAGAATTTCTTTGCCAGCTTTCAGTGAAGGACTTGCTGCTGTGACAGCAGATCTCACTCAGGGACTTGATTTAATGCTACCAATTACCATATCTTTGTAATTGCAATCCATGCCTGATGATGGTGGAGACCATAAGGCCTTGAGTAGAACATCTTTGTCTTATAAGGATTTAATGTCTTCCATTGATCTTCTCTTTTAATGTTTCATCAATTCTGCAATCAATTGATCATGACTTGGATGAAATCTGTACCACAACTTTATGCCAACATTTGTGATTCATTTTCACTTAGCTAATCAAAATGTTGTTCCACGAGACCCTGATGATGTTCAAGATGCTTCATAGGAGGCATTGTCTCAGTCCAAACTGGCTGCCTTAGATAGCATATTTCTCATAGCCTTATCAAAGTATAAGGCATACATACATAGATTAACAGAGTTGAAAGGGACCTTGTAGGTCATCTAGTCCAACCCCCTGCCCAAGCAGGAGACCCTACACCATTTCTGACAAATGGCAGTC
>JANHFL010001569.1:176142-207770 GCA_032468155.1 Oxyrhabdium leporinum | reverse complement strand
AGCTGTAAACCGCCCCGAGTCTTCGGAATGGGGCGGTATATAAATGTGAAAATAAATAAATAAATAAATAAATAAATTACAAAATATCAAGATCTGAAAGTTGAAATTAAAAGATTATGACATAAACCAGCTGTGGTGGTATCAGTAATTATTGGCACACTGGGTGTGAGAAAGCCTCGAACAACACTTAGAAAAACTGCACATTGACAAAATTTCCATCAGTTATTGCAAAAGACTAAACTGCTTGGATGCTCACTGATACATTACAATGTCCTATGTTCTTGGAAAGAATTTGCTGTGTATAAAGGCCAAAACCAGCTAAAGAATTGGCAGCTGTAATTTTTATTTATTTTTCAATAAATTCAAAGAGATTTGAAAGCTTCTATGAAGGTCTAGGAATGGGATTGGGAAGTCAGCAGTTAGTAATGCCTTCATTTAATGAGGCAGGTCTAGAAAGAAAAATGAAAAGAGACTTTATTACTGATCCACAAACTGTAACCAAGGTTAATATAAGTAAAGGAGAACTAAGAAATTAGAAGATAATTCTTCAGTGTGGTCCCCAATAGTACTTACTATAGTGATTTTGAAAAAAATATATGAAATTGCTCACATTTAATATATATAATGTTGCTAAAATCAGTTGCCAGATGTTCAAGCTGGCTTTAGAAAAGGCCGAGAAACACAAAACATTATTGCTGATGCATACTAGATAATTGAGAATGCCAAAGAATATGAAAAAGAAGTCATTATGTGTTTCCTTGATTAAAGAAAGGTCTTTGATTGTGTTGATCACGTCTAGCTATGGATTGTGTTTATTAAAATGGAATACCAGTCCATCTCATTATCCTTATGAGAAATTTACACTCAGTTCAGAACGTTACAGTACAGACTGAACATGACAAAACAGACTTGGCAAAGGAGTAAGAAGACTATATACTCTTCTCTAATTTATTTAACCTGTATGCTTAATATATGTTAAGGGAAACTGGTCTGGATAAAGATGTGTGGAGGAAGAGACATCAGTAATTTGTGCTATGCTGTAGTTCTGAGAAAGAAGAATGGGAAGATATTAAGAGTATTGGTGCTTTTGAACTTTAGTGTGGGGGAAAATACTGTGAATAGCCAAGAAAACAAACAAATGGATCATTGAACAAATCAAACCAGACCTCTTGCTTGAGGCACAAATTACCAGACTCAAAGTCAGGCACATTGTGCAAAGATCTCTCTAGAGAATTATATAATTTGGGAAAGGTGGAAGGAAAGAGAACATGACCAACAGCAAGGCGGATAGATTCAGTAATAGTGGTAATGAGTGCACTATTGAAAGACCTGAAAGTTTTCATTAAAGGCAGATCATCATGGAGAAAACTTAATGGCACATAACTGATCAATCAATCAACTAAAGGATTGGAAGGTAGCCAATATAAAGTAATTAAAAGCACAAAGTCTGAAACATCAAAGAGACCAAAGAAGATACATCTTCATTTTGTTCTTCTGGAGATATTTCTGCAAAATCCTTTCTGCAAAATCCTTTCCTCTATATCAGTATGAGTTTCCTAAAGTCTTACAGTGAAATATAGTTGATATGCCTATGTCAATTTATTGCTAATGAAGAAATGGGAGTATTGTATTTGAGTAATATTACAACATTTTCAGGGCCAAAACAACAGATTCAAATCCAATCAAGTCTACAAGTCTTTGCTTATACCTAATGGATAGAATCTTGCCAGACTAAAGCTATAATCTTCTAGCCTAATAGATATACCCTGGACATTCTAGAGTGTGGCTACCCTGAACCTGTTCTTTCCTATTCAAGCCAGCTCAAATGCAGTCAAAGAGTGCAGTCTCTTAATTTGGACTTCACTCTGGAATGTAATACCCTTTCCTTGAGAAACAGCCCTGGAATTTCATTACCAGCATATCAGAGTCAGTTTGATGAAGAGGTGAAGGCAGCAGGCTAGATACCCCAAAAAACTGTGAGTTGTTGTCCCTTCTTAGGCACCAAGCAATTGGATGACCTAGGGACAGTACTTTCCCTTAGCCTAGAAAGGATGCAATAGCAAACCGCTTCAGAAATCTTGCCAGGAAAACTGTGGGAAGTTGTCCAGGCAATCACCAGGAGTCAACACTAACTTGAAGCTTTCAACTAATAATAAACCCAGTTACTAATCAGGTCAATCTCTGCTTAGCAACTGAGCTCAAGCAAAGTTTCCCAGATCTTATTGTTTGCTAGGATGGTTTCCACCACCACCCTCAAACTATAGAATTTTTTCCCCATGGAAGAGTTACTTCAATAGACTGACTTTTTGCTATAATTTATTGCATTTTGTTCAACTCCATGATATTTAAGATGTGGAGATCAAAATTACAGTACTTTATATAGACTCCAATATGGTTTCTCAGAATATATACTCTCTTCTTTAACATTTGTTGCAGTGGCTCAGAGATTAAGTTATTGAGCTCATGGCCTGGAAAGCTGATAGCCCAGGTTTGAGACCCGAGTGCTATGTGTCAGCGTAAGCTCCCATCCTCACCCTATCTCCAGCCAATCTAGAAGTTCAAAAACATGCAAATATGAGTAGATAAATAGGTACCACTTCAGTGGAAAGTGCTCCATGTTGTTATACTGGCCACCTGACCATGGAAACATCTTCAGACAGTGCTGGCTCAATGGCCTCGAAATGGAGACAAACAGCGCCTCTTATAATCAGCAACTACCAGCAGAGTAAAAACTGCAGGGACTCCTTTTATCTTTTTCCTTTTATCTTTAACATTTTGCATCCATTGTTTTTGTAACTAATATTTTAGTTCAGAATTTTCTCATCCATCTTTTATGAAATACGTATGTGCAAGAAAATTCTAAACCAATATACTTAATGGAAAACATCTGATGGAAAAATAATTTTCTACTGAACAATATTATACATGAGTTGGAAATATAAAATTACTGGCCAGATACAATGAAGAAACAGAACTGATGTCCTTTGCTTTCTTTTTATGTTCTTCTCTAATAAAGCTCAAGGTCATATACGTGAACTGATTGTCACACTATTAAAAGGATGAATTACCTATTGAGGAATTCAGTGCTTAATTAACCCGTGCCATTCATTTGTTTTGTGTTAGTTGCTTGTGTAGTTGAACTCAGATTAAACTGAATAGCTGATAGAACACATCCCATGCTAAGACCAAGAAAGTTATATTTCATTGCTTCCAACACAGATCAATTTATCATTTCTGTATTATAAGTTTGAATAATGATTTTGTCAGGAAATGAGATATCTGAATTAGACATTGTTCTTAGAGAAGCTTTTGTTGAACTTATTTGTGACACAGTAAAAACTATGAAGACAGAAGAAAATTCTTGTGAGTGATCTAAGGAGTCTGTTTTTCCAATTTAAACAGGCATGACAACATAACATGGGGTGCACATAAAGCATAGCTACTTTGGAATTATGTAATATTTGTTGAAAATATAGCAATATTCTACCACTCCAACTTGCAGAAAGGTAATTTGTCAAATTCACTCTACTTTTTTTTTTTTAAAAAGACAACAATCCTCAATGATTTAGCTTCTTATATGCACCTGATTAATTTGTCTTTCAAATAAATAAATTCCAATTTAGGTTTGAAGTTGATATTAGAGTGCTAGGTTGCTATGTTTACTGAAGCATTTGGATTCTTTACCAAGCACTTGTCTATCAAGTAAGAAAACCTCTCTGATCAAAATGTCAGGTATACGAAGTTTATAATTAAATACAACTACCAACTCCCACTCAGTTCTGATTATCTAATGAAGAAAAGGGAGGGAGGAAGTCTGTTTTCTATCATATGATGTAAATACTTACAGCAGCCAGCAAGAATACATATTGTCATATTTTTAGAGATTTATTAGTAAAGTTTTAGATAAGGTTAATTGTTCGGTCATAGATGTTTACATATATTTAGTAATAAAATAATGGTGACATAGTATGTCATGGGTTTCTCTTGCAAAGCCTTGTATTGATACTTCTATGCTTCTTTAAATAATAGTCTGCCAAAATAAATACAGCAGTACACATCTTGTCATCAATTTGACAAGGTTTAAAGGTTGAAATATTTATTTTTCATCGAAATTATATGTATTTGCGTCTTTTTTATGCAACTTCTCTTTTACATTTTTGGACCTGGTGTAATATTAATTAAGAAACTGACAATATAGTTTTAATCTTTAAAAGCATTCTTGCAAACTGTTCTTTCTTCACATGATGGAACTTGACATATGTGTAGTACTGAGTGTCTTTTAAATAGAAATATGTCACTATTGTCAAACCACTGACATTTCCCATCACTTATGTTATGAAATCCAGATCCAAATTTATATTGCACTTATCTACTGTGTGTAGATGCCATTTTATGCCATTTAACCCATGTGTCCTTTTTGCATTCAGTCCCTGTGTGTATTATTCATGATCCTTGACTGGCAGTTGTCAAGAAGAGCATATGGCAGATGGCTGAGTGGCAGACTGAAGAAATAGAACAGGAAGACAGGAAGTTTTTTTAGGTCAAGTCAAACCTTACTAGAGCTACAAAGCTCAGAAACAGACTCATATTTAGGCAGAGATAATTCTACTAAGAAAGTAGTGACAACTACCCCAGGACTTCCCACTGCATTCACCATGCTTTTAGGTGTACAGTACTCACGAAAAATCCAGGTTTCATTTCAATATAAGAAAGTATGGTAGGTAGAAGCACTGATCTATTAAAATGTATTTATTTATTTGCTTATAAGATTTGTATGACTGCTCATCTTAGAGCAAAACTCACAACAATAAAACCAAAATAAAAGAGAACATAAAAACAAAGACTCCATGCGGTCAGCCATCCTTCTGAGATGCTCCAACAAATCACCTACACGCTCCCATCTCACCCTATCTCAATACCTGGAGAAGAACCAACTCTTCATGTCCTTCTGGAAAGTTAAGAGAGTGGGGGCACTCTGGATGTGTTCCACAGCGTAGGAAAACATGTCTTTTCCATAGGCATCAAAACATGTCTATGGAAAAGACATGCTTCCTAACTCCTACTACATAGCAACAATTTAAAAGAAAGATCCTGGGAGGCAGAAACCTCCAGGGAATGATGGCCTGGTAAATAATCCAGAACTATACATTACAGCACTTGTTGTTAACCATACCTTTTAATTGTATAGTACCAGGAAAGAAACTGGGAAGCAGCACAAGAACAGAGTGTTGCAGGAGACTATTGCAGCCGAAAACAGAGCTCGGGAGCTCGTTTTCATTGGCAGACTGTTTGGGCCACACAGGTGCCCCTGACACAAGTGACATTGAACTGGCCATGTCCACCCTGGCCACGCCCCTGAGGTCAAACACAACCTTGATGTGGCCCTCAATGAAATCGAGTTTGACACCCCTGTCATAGAGTATACCACTTTTACCACATTCAGCAACCAATTTTTATATTCATGAAAAAAGTTTCAGAATTCACTTTTGTTCTCTTTCCTACTTCACCAGTTTCCAAACCACTTCTATCTTCTGCAGAATCCCTCAGTATTTTCCCTACTTTTAAAAATCGTAAGTATTCTTTGTTATCTTTGCCTACATTCTTTGCAACTATCCTATTCTTGGGATATAAATTACACAATGGCTTTTTCTCAACTTCAATCTTTGCAACAGTGGATGAAAACAAAAAGCATTTTTTTCATAAATGGACTCTTTCACATCATCATTCCACTAAGTGTCCTTTTTCATACTTTTCATCAGTTAAAGTCCAGAGACTTCTGACCCTTAATAACATAGTTTAATAATATTTCTTAATTTTCCCAATTAATCTGTTAATCTACTTTTCAATATTTTTCTCTGCGTGACTTGTACTTTCATTCTGCTTAACTCTAATTCCTTTCACTTTTCCTTCATGTCCAATTTTTTTTAAAGATCCACTATTGACACTATCAAAAATGATTTGCCCTATTTAACAATTCTTATCATTATCACTTTACTATTTATCTTAATTTTACATCATAAATAGCCACATTTTAAAGCAATGCTTATGAACAATCACTTCTTATTCATGTTTGTATCATCAAATTACCCCATTATTTTTTTCTTTTTTTTTCCAAATAAGTTTTTTATTTTGTTTTTATCCCATTATTTTTTTTCTATTCTCTCTCATTTCATTCCAATACATCCATTTATACCCAACATTTTTCTGGATTACATTCATTCAGAATGTTACACATTTTTTTTCATCTCCAGTTCTTCCATGATCATCACGAACTGTAAGATGCATCTATCCCCCTCTCATGAACTCCTACCTTTCCTGACTGAGGGGTTTTTAAATGGATTTTAAATTTTTAGGGGTTAGTTTTAATAACGGGGTTTTAAAGGATTTTTATATTTTTATATTTTTTATGTGAACCGCCCCGAGTCCTCGGAATGGGGCGGTATATAAATTTAATAAATAAATAAATAAATAAATAAATATGTGTCCATGACACTCTAGATGGCACTAACTCATATTTGCATAGATTTTAGCCCTTTCGTTCATGATTAAAATCTAACATTTCAGTTTCCAACATGTATTTATTAACTTTGCTACTCAAGATCAGCTAACTTCCACTAGGATACATAAATTTTAGTTTCACTTCCGTCTTCTATATTTTTAGTATATACTTTTCTCGCCTTCCAAATTTTAATTTTCATCCTTTTTTTAAATTGATGGGCATAAATATTGACTTCCATTGTCTACGGCTTTCATCAATTGATATGTTCATATAAGACCTTTTAGCCAGCCTAAGTCATATTTACACCACATGCAGCATTTCCTACTAATTATAAGGACACAATATTGGTTAGTTTTGGTGCATTCTGGCCAGAAGGCTGCAAGCATAATCAAAGGTCAGTTTAACCTTCTGTGCAAGCCATGATCTGTATGACTGCCTTTCAAGCCAAAATACAGTTGCCTGAATTCTACCATTTCATGGATTTGTACTACTGGTATTACTTTCAAGACTATGGCGCCTTTTGTGTACTGATCATAATTTCTATTTTTCAGTGTATATGTTGTTTTAAATTATAAGCAACCTCGAATCCTGTTTTTAAACAGTAAGGAAGCATATAGTTCACATAAACAATTTTATGTTGCATAGAGTTCTGCAGCACTGAGATGTTATAAACATTATTGAATAAGGAAACACGTAGGTGTCCAGATTTCATACCAGGCGCTTCAGTTAACTCCCCTATACACTGCAGTCCCAAGCACATTTAAGGTAAGTACATGTATTACAGACAACTAGAAAGACATATATAAAAGAAATTCTCCATTTAAAAACATCCAGGAATTCTGCCCCTTATCTACGTTAGTTTTTCTCCTGTTTTTAATTCAACAGCTGTGTGGCTACTTGTTTTCCTGGTCTTAAGGGTTTTTACCATCTGTCTCTTGTTTACAAAATGACTTTTTCTGGCAAGAGCATCAGAGATTCCTGCTTTACTCCTTCAACTCTTACAATAGGCATGTGTTTTATCATAAAAGCTGCAATCAACTGAGAAACAATTATAACAGCAAGTACTCAGAGGAAAGTTGGGAAGATAACCTCTGGCCTGTTGGCCTTCTTTGCAGAACCAAGAGTGTTAAAGTTCTGTCCGTCTGAAATCTGCATGCAGAGATCTTATCATTTGCTCTCTGTACTTATATGAATGCAATTCTGAAGTGTAAAGATTGTAGTTGAAGAGGCCACATCTATGACAGGGCTGTCAAACTCATGGGCCATGGGCCGGATACGTCATGCACTGGCCATGCCCACGCCCAGTTTAGCAAAGGGGAAAAAAGTCCCGATACGTCACGTGATGCCACCATGATGATGTGAGTTTGACACACCTAATCTATGAGAATGGATGCTTTGGGAGAATAACTGGCAGGAGAAGATACTGCAAGATACTGCAATATGGTTGTTTCAAGGAAAGAAGGGGCAGGCTGTTGATTTCTTTTTGTAGTCTAACCAACAAAGTCAAGGTGACAATGGCGGTACTGGTCATCTCCAATCTGAAGATATGTTTTTAATATCAGATCCGTTTCTGGATAAATATTCTAATCTGGAAATTTGGCTTAAAGAGGTTGCCAATTAGATTACTCTGCCTACCGTGTAACTCTGGATTGCAGCCAGCTACAGAAATCAGGGAGATAGAATGGCCATAACTTATTCTGAGAAACATTCTGTCTGATTCAGCTAATTTCAATTATTGCTGTATCTAGACTAGGGCTGTCAAACTTGCTGGCCACACCCATGCCCAGTTTAGCAAAGGGGAAAGAAGTTGTGATACATCATGTGACACTACCATGATGACACAAGTTTGACATCCCTGACCTAGACGGTCAGAGCATTGCAGGGGCATTGTTGCAGTAGCACAGTGTTTACCCTGCTGTGAACAGTTTCTCTTCCTGAACTAGCTGTACTGATTTTTAGTGTAGACATGGATCATTCTAGATTTCTTTCCTAAGGGAATTCAATATCCACACTGAAGATTGGCCAGTTGGGAGTGGCTATCATGATAATAATGGAGTTATGCTATCTAAGCCTATACATTCAGCAGAACACATGCTGGATTTGGTATTCTTTTCAGCTGGAGATAATAATTTGGATATGGAGGCATTTTTTGAAACGTTGTTCATGTGAGCAATCAGTTTAAGACCAGTCAGTTTACTGGTAACTGTTATAAATCTTTGCAGAAGTAAATAGATATGTCTGTACCTGAAGAATGTCCCACTTCATTTATTAATACCACTACCAAAACATTGGCAACACTACGGCTTGTGGAGATGATCTGGGCAATTGACACTATTCTTCCTAAGTATCCTCGTCCTTCTAACAAAGCCGAATTGGTATTTTGGTTTACTAGGGATCTGAAAGCAATGGAACAGATGGGCAGAATGCAGGATTGGAAAAATTATCAGACAAATAAGATTGAACATATATGCATAAAATAAAACATAATTTTCTTCCTCCAGTGCAATTGAACAAAAGTATTCAGTGAATGTTTTCATACAGCATGGAATATCTTCCATCAAGTTGTTGGGGGAATAAAGCCAACAATCAAAAGTTCGCTAGAGACAGTTTTCATCATTCGTTGCAGACAAAGTCAATTGGGTTCATCTTGATTTGGGGCCTTATGTTAATAGTCTAAGGCAGATATTCTTCAACAGTGGCAATTACTTATCTTGTTCACATGGATTTTTTCCCCATCTTGTAGATCTTAACAGTGTGGATAAGAAGATAAGACAATCTTCTCATTTGGTCATTGCCCCTCCTGGTTGATTTATTTGACCAAACTACATAGTTAAGAGAAATAATTAATTTATTACTAGGTACCCATTTGTTTGGCAATAAACACAAAAATCCACTTGAACATTTAAAACAATGTTTATAACGGGAAACTTGAACTTGTTTTCTTTTGCATATTTCTTGACATTTGAGTTTCATTTGGAAGATAGCCACTCTCACTGAATAGAATGAAGGAAAAGAAAAGTGTACTTCCTTGTCATAAATCTGTTTGTCTTCTATTGCTCTTATATGCTGCAGTTTGCAAGCTGATGTAACAATCCCTCATTTAGCATGGTCATATTGAGTTAATGGTCACTAATCATCTGGACATTCTCTTCCAGTTTGGTTGTAAATCCCTTTTCTCACTCTTGTACTTTTTTCCTTTGCTTCCCCATAGCCTTTCTCTCTTTCCCTCTGACATAATATTAGCCTTTCAAGGTAGACTACCTAGGACAAGGGTTGGCAACCCGCAGCTCTGGAGCCGCATGTGGCTCTTTCATCCCTCTGCTGCAGCTCCCTGTTGCCAGTCGGTAAAAGGAAAAAGGACTCCATGCTAGGAGGAGACTCTATGGCTCCAGAATTGAACGGGGGGCTTCCAGTTAGGACCTTTGTGGCTCTTTGAGTGTTTAAGGTTTCCGACCCCTGACCTAGGAAATCAATGTCATGTGGATGAGTATTACTTTTCATGTAAAATTATAGTAAGAGAAATTTGCTAGTCTAAATATGATTCTTGCTTCTTCCCTTTATCTTCATGTGAACTGGGAAGAAGCTTATCTGAGATGTTTTCGGAGGTTATTTACTTGGCCTGGGTTCAAGCCTCACTTATCTGACCATTGCCTTGATAGCAGCTCTTCATCCTGTCCTCCAAGGCCATTCTTTATTCCATCTATATCTAATTTTCTCTGCAGATTGAATATGGGTTCAGATAGTCAGAATTTTACATAGTAACCTTGTGTCCTCCAGACATGCTTACTCCTCCTATAAAAGGTAAATATAGTATTTTTCTCTTTTTGTTTTTAATTTTAAAAGCCTGGTCTAGATACAACTTTTGCTTCAGATTGGTAAACCTATCTGGAAAAGTACTCTCCAATCATCCCCCAACCACCATTCCCTTTAAGTTGGAATTGACACATCAAGAAACATTGACTTAATGGAAGAGAATGCACGTGGCCTCCATCGTTCCCCATTTTATCATAGGAATGAATTGTTAAATTGTATTAAGCCACAAAATGATTTTTCTCAGATCTTTTTTTTTAATTAGAAAGAATTAGAGATATAGATTATGATGATGATAATGACAATGACAGTGATGATGATAATGATGGCAATGATGATGAATAAATTGTCAGCCTTGGAAGCCATGAATTCGAGGCCTCTGCAGGCTGCCGCATAATTACACATGAGAAATAGAGAAGGAGTACTTTCTCATGCAGTTAGTAGTGTTGTAGTCAAAACATTATTCTTCTAAGAATGTTCTAAGAATGCCAAGGCCATTCTGTGCAGCACCTGGAAGAGGAGTGCCGAGATGGAAGATGGACTGTTGGGTAACCCTTATGATTGGAGAACGTTTTTTATGATGGGCAAAAGAAGGTGGTTCTGTAATTCTCTTTTGGGTGGGGAAAAACCTGGGCCTTTAGATTCAGGTTTTTCCCAGATGTGCCAACATGGTTTCTTTAATAAACTCTTACTTCAATTACTTCTTATCTGAGTGCTGAGTGAGTTACTGGAACTTAGGTGGAACGCTGACATAAATAACTTAAAATAATGTTGATGGGTGGAATGTGGAATACATCTTGGAATCACAATTCTCTCATGCACATGTATTCTATCTAAGAGGGTTCATATGCCTTCTGTTGAATGTAGAAATCAGGATGGTCTAGTCCCAGCAAATGTATCATTGAATAATGATCGTTCAAAACTATTTAACCCATTATGCAGAGATAAATCCAAACTGGAGTGTTGCACCCAATCAAACTCACCCACAAAAGAATGTCCCATATGTTTACAAATACACATTTGCTTGCAGTCACATTTTTACGCAATGTGCCCTAAATGCATCTCATTTAGAAGGAAGGAGATGGAGCCAGGAGGTCATTAGGAAATGAGGAATTGCAGGTTTCATAAAACAGTTGAGTAAAACAAGTGGCTTTTTTCTTTATAGTAATAATAAAAAAGGTGAGGAAGCTAGTGTTTCTTTCCACAAGGTTAGGTTTCTTGCACAGATTGCTCTTGGGTAAAATCTGTCAAGACGAGCTATCTGGAAAAGCAACGGTTGTCTTGCCTTAACTCAGCATTGAGTTACACAAGGCAGGCTGAAGAGGTGAAAGCATTTTTTGTGAGTACACTGCTTTCCTGTTGCTACTTGAAACTCATTTGATATCAGTAAAACATCATCAGTTTCTGTTTATTTTCTTTATGTTAGGCCTGGAGTTAATATAGTTAGACATTTACAAAGAAATACTGACAGTTACACCCATAATAAACCCAGCACTTTAATCCAGTGTGAAAGCTGACAATATGGTATTTGGATAATAATGTAACTATATAAATGTGTGAGGAAATCTTAAGGCTCAGCATAACTGGCAGCTTGCATATGAGTTTTGCTGTCACTTAATGGTTAACAATCCCCCCCGCCCCCCAAAAAAGAAAAAAAATATCAAGGGCTAGTACTATGGCATGACTGCACAAGGTAAAGATAGAGGAAGGGCTAAATTGCAAATTGTTTTTGGCATTTGATGTGTGCCTAAAAAGACTCTTGTTTCTCGTACATATCTGTTTGATGTTAAACTTCCGTCTATATCTTGCCAATGATATAATGAAGATGCAGGAGATAACCTTTTCAACATCTGCAGAGACCCTTTGAGTCTCTATTTGCAAGAAGACCTATTTAATTTCCTTGTTGACCTTTCACCAAATGAAGTGCCACTTTTCCCAACTTAGTGCCTTTCCTTGTGCCTTTGGGCTACAATGGTGCTCATTCTGAATCTGGAGGTTCTGTTTATTTCATTTTATATATATGGACTGTTGATGTATCTGGAAGGAACAGACTGGGGAAGAGTGGTACAGATTTTCCCATTACAGGTAGTTTTTGGTTTGCTGGTTTACCAAATTCCTTTTCTGTTACATGGCTTTTGGTGCTTTGGTACTGCTATTTTAAGCCACTGTTTTGGACTCCTTTTTTTTACCTCAGTTTCAGAAACATACCTTTGCTGTGATTTTATTATGTTTTCTTATTACATTATTTTTTGGTCATCCCATGGAAAGATGACATAATACTTAAGAACATAGAAATCAATAGATATCTTTCTTTAAAAAAAACTAAAATAAAGATAATGGATTGTATTTTTCAGACTTAATTTAACCATTCTGAGATCCTTGGGTAGCAATATTAGTTTTATTTTTTATAATTACAATACTTTCATTCACAAGGTTATAATACAATGTATTTGTTCAGTACAATGAATTTTCCCAGAAACCTATCATACTTTATAATAAAGGATTACATAGTCCAAATCAGCATTGTGTCATCATAAAGGAAGTCTTACCTTTTGTATGACTATGCACGATATCACCATGCTTGTTAAAAAGGGATGTAATTTGTGTTGCATCATTATATACCATTTTCATCTTACATTTCTGTTGTACCCTTCTGAATTTTCTGCCCTAATAATAGTTATATTATTACTAAGCGATTAAGGTTTGGATTTTAAATGAGGGAAAAGTCATTTGGTGCCCATTGCAATTACATATAGACAGTAAATCAAGAATATAAATATAAGGAATGGATTAGGTTCAATGTCAAAGAAAACTGATCTAATAATTTTATTATGTCAATTTTTTCTTACCTATCAGGAGGTAAAATAAAATATATTATAAGTCAAATATCAAATGAAGAATATTTGGTTGATAATATGACTTTGCAATTTTTAGAAACATTTTTTCTTTGGAACATTTTTTTTATTTGTGTCTGTGTACACATAATACTTGATAAGAGAAAAGCAGAGAATATCAAAATCCATTCAGAATCCTGCTATTCATCTAATAGTGGTGTAGCTGATTTTGTAAACCTATTCTCATATCATGTTATGCCCAAGTTCTTTTAATTAATTCTGTAATTCTGTTCCCGGGTATAACTGCTTAAATTCTTGCACTGCCCAATGTCAGTGCTTAAAAACGAACTCAAAAATGCAAATATCAGAATCACTTTTTCAGGTCTTTGCATTTCAGATCGCCATTTCACAAATCATCCATTTAATCAGCTTATAGATCTGCAATCAGAAATAAAGTTCTGCGTAGCATCAAATATTATAATAGGTTGAAAATCTTGAAAATAACTCAGGACTCTTTGTATAGCATAAATGTGGTCCTGAGCTGATAATAAAGAATATCTGTTCCTGTTTTTATGCCAATTTAATGTCAAGGATGACATCTATGACCCTATTAAGCGGCACAGAGTTACTTTTTAAGAAAACAAGAATGTAAGTGAGAATGAGCTGATTTTCAGGACTGGACCAGATGTAAACATGAAAAATCTTTCTATCTAAAATAATAATTTTGTTAAAACTAGGTTTCAAGGGCAATAGACAAGTAATTAACTAACTCATATTTGCTATATCATTTGATAATTTCACAATTCCCATAATAGAAATATTATTTAGATTGAGTGTTACAAAACAAGTTGTCAGATCTTTGCTAACCATCCTGTTGTTCTGTCATAATTAACATAATCATGTTCAGCAATAATTCTCCAGAGGACATAAACCAAGGGTATTTAGCATTAGGGCATAAATCTGACCAAGAATTTTATTATTATTATTAAAATCTATTTCAATATTTCAATCAGAATAAATTATCTGTACATTGGGTAAAAAATAATAATTATCAGCAATCTTTTGCCGCTAATGTCAAACTCTTAAAATAGAAGCACTTTAAAGCTAATTTAAAATTAAGCTGAAAATATGTGTTTCATGAAATAAATGTGGTATATGACTTGTTCCAATGTATACATTGGTAGGATATTAACCATCTCCTAGCCTGGTCTCAATCACTGTAAAACGACTTTTTAAAAAAATAATCCATCAGAGTCCAAATTATCCTGCAGTAGTTCTGTGGCAAGCCTGCTACAATATGTTGAAATTATATTAAGCTGAGTGTAGGACTTTTTCATCACAGGCATCATGAATTAATCATCATGGCAATAGTGGCTGTGACATTATGGAGGCACAGAGAGAACAAGAATTACAAGGGACTTTAGTGCTTCCCCCCTCCTCCTTCTTTCCTGCAAAACCACATTTAGATTCGTCACATCGTCTCTGCTTATAACACTCTATTCTGTCTAGAAATCCAAACTAAAGCATCTTTGATGAACGTCTAGCCCCTTGAAACTCATCCAGTAAAGTGAAGGCTACAGTCTTCCCAGGTGACTGATTTCACTGCTGAACCATTAGGAAATTTCCCCTAATATTCAACCACAATCTATCTTTCCATAGCCTAAATCTGTTATTCCATATCCTGCATTTTGTGATTAAAAAAAAAGCAGATCTGGCCTTCTCTTGTATATACTCCTTTTTAAAGTCTAATAGATAGATAGTTCAATGAAAAAAATTACCCAGACCATATCTGCTGGTGGAAAGGATTGTTCCATGTGTGGAAGATTGAAAATAAAATATTGAGTTTACAAATCTACTTTCCACAAGTTATGACCCTGCTGGAGGACATGTCCTCAGATGAGAAGGAAGAATTTGATAACAGTAGTCCTATGGCTGGGGACTTCAGCAGCATGGGAGTCAATGACTTCACTTGGGCTTTTATGGAAGCAGCAACTTCCCAGGATTCCTCACCTGTAGCCACTGACAATAACTCAACTCAGAAGTTCAACTCCTTACATCTAGACAGACCCAGGAGACAAAAATCTATTTTGTGGATCTGAGAAACTGGCTAAAAGGTTGTCAGCTTCCCAAGGAGACCAGAAAAAAAACTTAATAAGATGGATTAATTCTACTTTATTGTAAGGCTATGTTAATATAATCTTGAAAGTACAGCTGTCTATTTTCTCTTTTTACCACCTGATAAGTTAGAATGGATCCTCTGTCAATTTCTTTCTCTATCTACTACTTAATTAACAGGCTCCTCCTCCTTTTATGCCTATTATTCCCTGGGCAACATTTCTTCCATCACTACCCTCCCCT
The DNA here is from genome assembly GCA_032468155.1 of Oxyrhabdium leporinum. Taxonomy (NCBI): domain Eukaryota; kingdom Metazoa; phylum Chordata; class Lepidosauria; order Squamata; family Cyclocoridae; genus Oxyrhabdium; species Oxyrhabdium leporinum. The sequence goes on along the minus strand of JANHFL010001569.1, from coordinate 192,269 downwards.
GCCTTCCAATGTTATTGTTGCATTCCATTACAAAGCAATGGGATTGCTCCTTAAGTCTCAGCTGTGTAGATGCTCAGTGCAGTTTATTTATTGCATTCTCTCCCTACTAAAATGATCGGAAGAACTCTACAGAGCTGAAGTTCATCTTTGCCATATCTCAGGCCTTGGAGTTTGCTTCATGCTATCAGTTGCCTCTGCTCTGAATTTCTCATCTGATTTCTGGCCTGACCTAATTGACCACAAGCACAACCTAGATTCAACCTAGATTCTTTCCAAAAACTACTCATATTCTACGGGTTGTAAAACAGCCTAGTTCACTTCTACGGAGAAGTGCCATTTGGCTCACCAGAGGTAAGTTCTTCTGTATTATAGGACCACATTAAAAAAAACAAACAAACCCATATTGTGACCTCTTTCTCCTGATCAAACACAGAATAGTAGCTCGCAGTATTCTCACTCTGGATAAACAAACCAGAAAGGCTGACTCTACCTGATGAACTTGCAGATGCATAGATCCTGACATATAATGATTTTTTTAAACCTTTTTATAGCCAGCCCCTTGAAAGGTGCTGAGAAACATATTGGAAACCAATGCAGTACCTGCAGAAAGCTTTATTCTTTCTTAAGCTATATTCTTATTTTCATGGGAATATTAGACACTTTGACACAAATCTTTAAGTCATTCCAAATTACAGGATGTTTCAGAGACAATTTCACAGGTTTCCTATGCCTCAATACAGACTGAGTCCAATTTATAATTTTCTTACGATCTTCTCTCTGACTCCCTACTAGTATTTTCAATCTTGTTCATATTCAAGGACCTTGGGTAGATGAAATGGTATTTTTGGTTGGTTATTCCATAGTCAGATAAAAAATACTGAGATAGAAAGACAAACAGCTTGTTTTGTTTAACACAAAACTTCCACTTCTGTAAGTTGTCTATCAGATGTGGAAGAAATCTGAGCAAATGTTGTACACTTTTTTGTTCTATCCAACAGGGAATAAATAAACAGAATATAACAGCTGTGGATATTATCAGAATTTTCAGGATTTGCATTGTGCATACATTCTAGGTCAAAGAAATGATTGTTGCCTATAAATTAGTTGAAGCCTGAGTTTTAGAAAAAAGAGATTTGGGGTTTTTATTTTTGTAAGTATTGGTAATTTGGTATAACACTGTATGGCAGAATGAAAAATGATTTTAGTTGTGGTATAATTCTAGTAATGTTCACTTTGGCGCTTAAGCCATTGCAAAGATGCATTTTCAATTTTCACACTTCTAACAAAGATCAGACATACACTCAGGTTCATTATAAGACTGGCTTCTCTCAAACTATCTATAGTAGAAGACTACTTACTTTACCTTAGCTTCTAACTCCATCAAACCCACTCTAATTACCCTTGTTAACACCTTTTCTTGTCTTCTTAGAGTGCTGATATAATGTGGGTGGAGTGCATTGCATTTAATGAGCATCTCAAAGTCTTTTAGGCTGACAGAGGAGATGCCCTTAATGCTGGTCCAAAATTTTCACCAAGCTACTCAAAGAACTTTTGATTACATTTTATGGCTGCTTTGACACAGACATATCAAAGCAATGAACCCAAATCAAATGCTATAAGCCACATATAAAAGTGGCAGACAAATCCCCGTATGGATGATGGTGTTGTATTTGCCTCTTTTTAGGACTCCAGATGTCTGAAAAATAAAATTAAAAATTGTATACGGATATCAATGCCTGTGATACATGCTGGATTCATTGTTCTTGCATTATAAAACGCAAATATTTATATAATGACCCCTTTTTAGAAATCTACCCCATCAATTAAAGACCTAGCTCTTCCCCCATACTTTGGCTAGGATGATCGGAGCTCTTTTTTGAAGATGTTATATATTAAGCTGACTGGATCTGCCATCTGTTTATTGCTAAGTTTTTATCTAGATCTTATATTTGCTGCTCTGTTTTATGCTGTGAGCCATCCAAAGTCAATAGGAGTTGAGCAACATCTAAGTCTAATTAATTAATTAATGGTGATAATATAAATTCCCTAAATAATAATGTTAGAAAAGTGCCAAACACTGTTGTTTATACCAGACTGATGGCATTGAATGCTGAAAATGGTGTTGTATTGATTTTAGTGTTCACAAACTCTCCCCTCTGTGGCATGCATGGCTACAATATATAGGCATATATTGGTTTACATTCATTCTTTTTTCTGACCCATAACCTTAATTTTAATTTTAATTTTAATGCACTTACTAAAAATGAATACTAGTGGGCTGCAAGAATCTGGAGATGAATGTTTTAGAGGTTCAGAGTCAGAAAAGTAAGGCATTTATTCTAGACCCATTTCCATCACAGTCACTTTTTCCTTGCTGTGCTCATATACAACCTGAAATTAAATCATGAGGCTCATATGCAGCCCTTGATTCAAAAAAAGCTTATGTACTAAAGATATAAATGGGCTATAGCCAGAGTATAGATACCAGTGAGTAATCCTACTGAATTCATTAATATTGTCAATTATGCTGTGTGATTTCTGCAATTTTCATGTTTCAGATCAGGTTGGAAAAATATTCTGTAGAATTTGTTTATATGGTACCTGTCAATTAACAATGTTTAGATCAAATTTGGATATTAGTGGGCATGCTCGTTTGACTACAGTAGAGGTTTTCCACTCTAGGGTTTGAGAGGACTTGAAAGGGATAGGGGAAAATGAGGGAAAGCAACCTGTACAAGTAACCAAAAAAGTTTACCTAAACTAAAAGAGTTTTCTCAATAGCTTTTGCAAACACTGTTCTGAACATAATTCAGATATTTTGAAAAAATATAGAGCAAAATCTCTTGTTCATGTGTTGGTATGGGAAGATTAAATCAGACATCAAAATGCAAATTGAATGAATTGCTTACTTCTTCCTAATTCAGTTGCAATTATGAAATAGCAGTTTTAGCCTATTGCTGTCAATTTAAACATATGCTTAAATACTTCTAACTGAAATCAGTGGGATTTAAAAGTAGTCAGAAAACTGCTACAGTTTTCCTTTCATTGTACAGAGTTAAAGTAGGCAACCTGAGTCTCTTTCATTTTCACTGGAAGGCAAAAAAGCTAGTTAGTTGTTTATGTGTCATGGAACGCATAAATTCGAAGAAAGGGTTGTGTTTTGTAATACACGAGAGATATCTTTGCACAATTCTGCCAGATTTATTTCGTTACTATAATTTTACTACAATTTCAATTGATAGGAAAATTGTCACTCATTCAAAGTTATTTATTGTGAAATCCTACTGAAGTCAGTGGGAATCTGTACACTCTTTTAAGCTCATTTACATTCCACTCAGAAGAATATAACAAGAAGGCATGATACCTCTTGTATATGTTATTCTCATACTGCCAAGAAAATTATCTGTGCTTAACAACACCAAAAACATATTGTTGCTTTGTTTATTTAGGACATAGCTCTTAACACAAGATTAGTTAAATCATTAGCTCCCCAGGAGATTAATGGGGAACACAACATTTTTTGTAACCTTTAGGTATACTGTACTAAGTGTATAGATGCTGTATTTTGAAAGCTGCAAAGTACACCTCAAGGAATAGTTGCTTAATTTGTTTTTCAGGTGTTAAATTGCTGGTGGTCAACTTCAATTATTTCCTTATTTTTAAATTAGACAAAGGTTGAGGAGCTCTTCATCTATAGTACATGACCACCCTATATGGGTTAAAAAAAAAGAGAGAGAAAGTGATGGGGAAAGTCATTTTAATGCTGTCATCTGCCATTTTGAAAAGCTCTTTAAACTGAGTTTTTAAAGAAACACCTCAGTTGTATGTAATGTTATCCTCAGAATGGTGGTGAAAATGTGCTTGATCAAATTGTGCTTTGATAATGGTATCCAATTAACTCACAAACTATAAAGTGGCTTTCTGTGGTCATTTCCTGGAGGGAACTTCCTAGAACCTCTACTTTATAAATGAATGAAGTCCACAAACAATCACAGGAAAATATGAATTCAGCACAATTGCAGAGTCAGTGCATTTTGCTTTGGCATTTTCTGTGACCTGGACTTTCCAAATTCATTAGAAAAAAAATAAGTCAAGTGGAACTCCATTGCAAAGAGATTTAAAGAGAGGGGGGAAAATCTTGATCTAAGAGAAAATGGCACATGATGTCAGTTTCAGAGCTAATATTCAGTAGTATTAGGCAGGGAAGTGCCTCCTAGTTCTTAGAATCTCCAACTTGTGGATAATGTTTCTTCTGCGTTATTTGACAAACACTGCTGTCAGTTTGATTCAGAATACTTCATTGTGCTCCTTGTGGTGCTGCTTCATACCAGGCTTCTCAGTTTCATTGTTTATCTACTTTGTTCTTGTTTTTATTACTAAGAGAACAGAGATTGTACATGCCACATCCTATTTATTTGAAAAAAGTAAAAAAATAATAATAACGCCCTGATTAAATGATTGTAGGCAGCTATCACATATCAGGTAAGAGGTTTATTTATAACCATGAAAGCTTTTTGGAAGAATACTGGGCTTAGTTTTGTTTCAACAGAGGGAAATGAATTAAAATCAGGGAAAACAATACATCCAGGAGAAGATTTCCTGTCTGACTGCTGCATGGAAGTCAATAGGATCTACTGTATCGCAAAAGCACCCAGTGGAAAAGACAAAATCTTTAGAGCATATGAAAGTAAACTTATAAAAGCAAGCAAGCTAGCAATGGACTTTGTCATGATCTTAAATGAAGGCATAGCTTGAACAAATTCCAAATACTTTAACCAAGGCCATGAAATCTGAAAACATATGAAGCAGATGAATATTCACAACCACAACTTCTGGCATTGCTCATTACTAAACAGAGATTCTGGGGTTGCAATGCATTCCCCTGCCCTGCTTTAAAATAACTTCTTTACAAATATGGTGTTTGAATATTCAGTTTCACATCAAGCTATGAAAATGTTTGTTTTGGAACCCTGGAACTCAGCGATGTGGACAAATTGCTATGAAACAGAATAACTTTCATACATACACACAAATACACACATAACTATTTCTGGTTGTGATCAGCTGAATACTTGCATAAAATAAAAATCTGCAACTATGCCAAAATAACAGAAATGTTAGTGTTCAGTAGTATGTATTAATATTACTAGTAAATAATGTTACCACTAATGTAATAAAGACAGGGAAAAATCTAATAAATAAATAAGCCTTCTTCCAAACTGTATTATAAATAAAAGGTGAATAATTTGGGGAACCTATATAGATTCCTTTTATTTTTATTAAGACAAAGCAAGTTGGATAAAGTTCTAATCTTTCGCATGAAACAAGTAACATTAGCAGCCCTGGATAGAATATTAGTACACAATTTATTTTGTTTTGGCTTTTGTTTTTGTTTTGGCTTTTGAGGGGTGGGCCAGCTTCCTTACCCTAAAAGGTATTTAAAGCCAGGACAAGGAAATCTGTAGAGCAAAACCAAATCTAAATTTGGTTTAATTTAATGCAATTAATGCAAACACTTTTTACATATGTAACAATTATTCATTTCTGTAATACTAATAATTAGAGGTAAGCTGAAATTTTGGGAGGGATTTGTAGAGAACCCAAGGTTTTGTGTACTTCTGTTTCAAAGGGAAATGTTTTAGCTTTCCTGTACTAATTTTCAGATTACCTTAAGTGAGCCTTAGAGAGATGAGGGGGGGGGGGAGGACTTTCCTATCAGCTAAAATCCTTTTGGAATTGTATAATTTGACTGGGTAGGTCAACTTTATAAATCCAGGATTACAGCCTAAAGTTTTTGACATGATCCATCAAATCATGGACATGTGGACGTACCAGTAATAATTTTCTTCTCAATTTTCAATTTTAATGGTTTAAAAATATATATATATTTAATCTATGAATACTAACTTTTCAATGCATTTTCATGCATTTATACAAAACAGCCTCTATAATTCCAGTTCAGGTTAGTCTGTATATATAAAAAAATCATCTGCTTTGCCCTAAGCATGTAATGATTTTGTTTCATATAATACAGAAATCCATGTGTTGAAGGGGGCAAAAGAACTTGGATAAAGTGCTCAAATTAACACAAAGTGCCAAGGCAATGAGTTAATTTTAGCATTCTGTAAAGAAATCTATGAACCATTTTTAGAATTCCAGAAAATATCTGATGAAAAAGAAATTTAAAAGAGTCCAGCCCAAAGTGAGTGATGACTCAGAACAGCATTTTGCAGTTGTGTCAGGCAAAGTACATCTGAAATCTGATGAGGACTGGCATTAATGCAGAAAAGGCCATGATGAGAACAAAACAATATGTTGAATTTACATGTTCAGACTTTTTGTAGGCTTTGGCAATTTTGCTGAAGATTATTTAAGAACTCTATAAACATCTGGATGCGAGGAGGAGGAAAGTAACTTCACACTCAAAGGATGAAGTTAATATGGGGCTACAAAACTATAAATGGAAGAAAAGTAGTTTCTGGCACAGCTGTTTCCAATTTTGTTGAATATATCTTTCAAATCAAAATGCTCTTAGAAATATTATGCCACAGAAATCTTCACTTAAGCCACATTCAGTGCATGTGGTGAAATTTAGAGGGCCAAAGTTCTGAAAATAGCACCATTTCTGCATCAAAGGATTGTTGTGGATTTTCACTGAGTGGCAGGGCACTCAGGTTGTTCACAGGAAAAGTTTTGAAAAGTCTGCCAGTATTGGCACCAAATCCAAGGCATCATTTGTTCTTTCATGCAAGATTCAAGTTCCTGTATGCCTGTTCTGTAGCAATAAATGACTTTAAAAGACAGGTAGCGGAACCAAGTTTTCTGGCTGTTAAATCATGTTCATTACCATCCTGCTACACTTTTCTCATTGCTACTATGTAAATATTTGATTGTATAAGCCCCTGTAGGGTTGTATAGGATCCTATAGGAATTCCATTAACAGAATGGATCACTATTTTGATTAGTTTCACTCTACACCTGAGGATCATTTAGCACATACCCTTTCCAAGTAGATACAGAATCATAGCAAAGATTGGCATTTGGGATTAGAGTAGGAGGGAACAATGGGGATATCAGTAGCAGGAATATTTATGTCTTGAGAATGATCCTGCCCATGAAAAATATGGATCCAATCAACTCATTGTTATCAAAACTTGAATCAACCGCTTTAAGGATGTATTGACATGGCCAGCTGGAATGCCTTATTTTTATGACTCAAAAATTTATCAGGCAGTATGAATGTAATAGACACTAGAATAATAAATTATAAGTGAGTAAAATAAACAGGTGGTAATTTTTCGTCATAAAGAAGAAACATTAATAATGTGATCTGGCTGACTTAAAATTATACAAAGTAATTTGAATGACTAAATATGTTGGGCAACACCTCATCAATCAGTTCAGAGTTCCAGAGTTCCATCAATTCAGCAGTTCCAAGAAGGTTCCACACCCATTTGCACTATTCAGGTGATCCTGAGGGCACAGATAAGCCTCCAAATGGCCTCAACGACTCTCAGAAAAATTGCTAATGACCAGATGACTGCAGTATAAATCCTTTCATTTGCCACCATTCAGTAAGAACTGAAGAAGCTTCTTGGATAAGAAGCAAAATGTCAACCCTGTTCAGTCTGGAGGAGATTTATGAGTACTACACAAACTTTCAACCTATACAGTGATTTATGTACTGATATAGAACTAATTGCAGCCACTGTAATGGTATGGTAAAGTAGATTCTACTCAAACAAAATGATTTGCAAAGGTTGGCAAACACATAGCCACGTCAAACAACATTGCTCTTTATGGTAAACTATCTGGGATAGAGTTGGTATAGACATGGCATAGCTCCTTCATGAATTCTTACTTCATTCAGAATTTTCTGTATGTGCGCATAATATTCATATTAGGACTCATAGCCAAACTGTCAAGGATTTGGCAATAATAAAGTAAAACAACTGTATAAAAATAGTAACAGTAAAAAAAATGAACATAAAATACTCTTTTACCTTGGAGATTTTAAGGATTATTTTTTTTGTATCCCAATTTAGTTTTTTCCTCTTAAACAAAATCTGATGACTGTAAGCTTTGAAGAATTTTTTTAAAAAATAACCAGATGATAATAATAACAGAAATAATAGTAGTAGTGATGCTAATAATAGTGTTGGAAAATTAGTTTAGAAAATAACATTGGCATACTCAGATCAGATGCAGCAAGTTACAGCAGATGGAAGAAAAGAAGCTAAAGAATAAAAAGTCCAAAGAATACCTGATCAAGAAATAACAACTGAGAATCAATTAAGGAACCACCACAAATACTAATGCAGCAAATAACAGCTATAGCCAAGACCAGCAGAAACAAAGCTTGAATTGCACACTATGGGCAGAATCTTCCATCTCAGTCGAATCAGAAACATTTCTACCAATCCATCAAACTGATCCTCAGGTTGTCATCCAGATTCTGTTCAAAATTATCTGACACTTTTAAGAAAAGGATGGGCTAGAAGAATTTTGCCAGAAAACTCAAGGTTAAAAACATATTGGTTTGATTGGAATTGGACATTAGCTGCATTAGTTCTATTGAGATACTGAGACTGTACCTTGTAGAATTATCTGAGATTGGTTTGAAACTGTTGGTCCTTAGAAAGTGTCATATCTTCACTGTCACTTGTAGTCTGAATCTGTGCTTTTCCTGAATGATAAGACTCCAGAGAAATAACAAGACGTTGGGTCAGGATGGTAGTCTGAGTATCCATGGAAGAGGTCAGGTGTTGTCTCTAGCGCTACATATTTTTTTCACAGATTAACAGAGTTGGAAGGGACCTTGTAGGTCATCTAGTCCACATCCCACCCCCTGCCCAAGCAGGAGATCCTACACCATTTCTGACAAATGGCAGTCCAATATCTTCTTGAAAGCCTCCAGTGATGAAGCTCCCACAACTTCCGAAGACAAGCTGTTCCATTGGTTGATTGTTGTCACGGGCAGAAAAATTTTCCTTATTTCTATTTGATTAGTTTCCATCCATTATTCCTTGTCTGGCCTGCTTTAGAGAATAGCTTGACCCCTTCCTCTCTGTGGCAGCTGCTCAGATATTGGAACACTGCTGTCATCTCTCCTCTGGTCCTTCTCTTCACTAGACTTCAGCCATGCCCTGAAACAATTAAAGTCAAACCTGGACAGGTAGGCCCTACTTAGTTATATCTTCGTCACATTTCATTTGAATTATAGCAATGTACTGTGAATTTCTTTATTCTAATTGTAATGGCTCTGTTTGTTTGTTTTTGTAATTTCTTTGTCATTTTGTTTGTTTTTAATCCCCTTACTTGCCAGGGTTTCTATATTGTTCACTCTTCATGTGGCTTTGAGCCACATATAAGTCTTAGTAAGTAAATAAATTAATTAGACTTTTTGTGGTTCTCTAGAACTATTAAATGGTCATACGTAATTTATTTTTTTATGACTTTTATTTCATTAAGGGAATATTGACTTTACTTATTTATGTATTTACTTAATGAGATGATATTCCATTGCAATCTAGTGATTTCCAGCAGCTTACATGATGCATAATATAGAAAAGCATTTACAATATCTATAGAATAGTTAAAATGATGAGTTGAATAATAATTATAAAAGCTGTCAAACAATATAAACAGAATAAAAAAGAGCAAAAAAAGATTAAAAAGAATAAAAGATGGAGAGACAGTGCATGAGCTTTGCAGAATGGTCCCCAAATATTCTGTTTTTTAAGATTTTCCTGAAAACCAACAGGGAGGAGGCTACTCTTACCAGGAAATTATTTGAAAGCCTTGGCACCCCCATGAGGACACTGATTCTAGCTTTGTCACCTTTCTCCTTTTAGAAATTGGACTATGAGTAGTTTTTCCTGGATGATCTAGTATATAAGTCAGGCCAATTCTGGCTGGAGCAGGCAGAGCTGAAGGTCCATTGGTCCCAAGCCATGAAGAGTATTCTAGGTCAAAAAGAGCACTTTAAATGCCACCAGACTGACAGATTGTAAGAATAAAGAGGATAATCTTGAAAAGAAAAAATATCCATTTTCAAGGCAATGACTACATAAACATTGCAGAAAGCCAGGTGAAAGTGTAAGGCCCTGGGAATACCTCAGCCATCCCCCAATTCATATCACGATAGAAGAAGAGGAAGATAAGAAACACATTTGGTTTTGCAAAATTGTATTACTACGGCCAATCTTAACAAAAGTAACTTCAGGCACATCTCATTTCATTTTCTTAATCTGGTTCACGTTGTGGGCTGATGGTTGTGTGTCCAAAACCTTGAATTCCAATCAGCCCACAGGCCACTACCTTCTGGACCCTTTGTTTCGGAGTAGTCTTTAAAGGGAGCTCCATGTAGAGTGTCTTGCATGCATTATATATCTGAAGAATACTGAATCATCATAGACTTGGATGGTATCTCATTGGTAAATAGTCCATTCTTAGTGCAGAATCTGTTAAGTTTCAAACAGATCCTGCTTCTGTTTTAAGGGGAACTTCATGAGATAATGCATTCCATTAGTTGACATTATTTATCATAAGGAAGTCCTCCAAATACTGACTTTGTATTTTCTTGTAGTTTCAGCCTATTGGTTCTGGTTCTACTTTCAAAGAACATGTCTACTCCCTCTTCTATGTGATTATACTCTAGATGACTAAAGACTATCTTACCCACCTCAATTTTCTTTTCTACAAATTAAAAATGTTCAGTTTATTTAAGTATCTTCATAGGATTTGTTTCCCAGCCTTCATATTACCTCCAGCCCTCCTCCAACACTCCAACACTATGATATTTGTCTTAAATCTTTCTTTTGAATAATTTGTAGCCTTGCAGGTTTGTTTCAGTTATTTGTGTCATCCTAACAGGTTTGGATTCCTGTGTTAGGAGATCATGTTCTGTTTCTTTCCCGTACTGTCTTTACTGGTATATAACTATCTAAGATTTAAATGGTACTCCCTATTGGTATTGCTGGTATAGTTTCATGCCAATTTCTAAGTCTCCTTTCCTCCCTCACGTTTCTTTCTTTGTCTCCTGCATTGTTGGCCCCAGTCCTTGACAGAATATTTCGTTCTTGGCTTTTGATACTTTTTGTCTTTTGTTCTAGCCTGAATGAAATTGGCAAGGTGATTGCTAAATTCCTCTTTCTTAGTGTTTGTGAGATGTAATCCCCTTTTTTTGCCAGAAGTCCTCCATATAGTTAGCAGAAACCATGGTTTAGGAACCCAAACTCTTTGCAATGGCACTATTTGTATTGTTGACTTCTGCAATATTGTTATTTCATCTTATGCCTTGATCCTTAACTAGGAAGACTGATGAAAACACTATTTGTCCTCTAATTCTTTTACCAGGCCTTCATAGTTTCTGGCAATCTATTCCCACTTCCTTTTGGCAGTGTTGAAACAGATAGACTTAGGAGTTCAAGAATCTAAGCAGCCTGTCTATCACATTCTGGATTTGGGCATCTGAAACTGCCCACAACATCACATCAAGCTTGCCCCCTGTAGCCATGGTTCCTCTCAGCAGCAAATCATCCACTAACCAAGAGAGCTCTTTTTTCCTCAAAGTGGTTCTTGGATTTCTTTGAATCATAGGTGGCATAAAAATCTTTTACTCTGTTTTGTGAAGCCAAAGCTGGTAAGGTTCAAGTCTGTATACTGGAGCAGCATATAAATTTGAGAAAGTAAATAATGACTGTTCAAGAATGCAAAGTCGTTACCCATGTTCCATAAAGTTTGGTTCAGAAATACCACAATGTAGGCCTGCTATTGACTTTAAAACAAGGATGGAGAAGTTCTGACTCTTCAGATGTTTTTGAACAATAATTCTCAGCATTGGTAAGGATTCCTGAGAGTTTTAACACTTGGAAAGCCAGAAGTTTCACCCCTTTCTAAGCACTGGAAAAAAAGATAAAGGGGATTCTAGTCTAGCCTTGTATAAGAGTAAGGTATTGGGGGAGGGGAATTTGAGGGGAGGGGAAAATAAAAGGAATTGTTGCCATGGCAGTTCCATGATACAGCACACTACAGCTTTCACAGTTCCATAACAATGAGGTTATACACATCAGGTCCATAAAAAAAAATCACTACTATATGGTTTTAAACACCAACTTTTATTTCGGATTGTTTTCTTGAAATCAGTACCCTCAACCTGAAATGGAGTCATCCAGAAAATAAATGGTTAGGAAAATATATGCCAGTCGCCATGCCATACATGTGCTCATGCATATATACAATGGTAGCATTGCAAGGATAACAGTTCTCTTCATACAGAGGCAAAAATTTAAGTTCTACAGAATGGAAAATTCTGGTGTCACACCTCTGCAGGCTGGTCTCTATTAGATATAATGTCATAGTTCTGGTCATCTAAATACATAATTTATATGAATAAATCCACCCAAAACAATTTAGGGGGACAGTGGAAATGTTGAGATGTAGCTGTCTTTTCTTTTTAAAAAATCTTTGCAAGGTTGGCAGTATTTGGCATCAGTCCAGCCCACAATTACACATGCTTAAGTCCTATTGATTTAAATCACACTTAAACATGTGGTCTGGACTAAAGCCAAGGTTTAGCACACCAAGGCCTTATAAAGGTATTTGTCTGCAACATGAATAGGGCTAAAATGGAGAAGGAATGTGGATGAACAAGCAATCCTCACCCAACTCCTCTTCAGGTCCATCTCCTTTTTAAAAATCTTGCTCACCAATGCCAAAATCTGAAAAGAGGTTACAGTACATTTGACCTTAACAATGTTATCCATGGGATCCTAGAGTGGTAGGGTTGGAAACATTAAAAATGCATTAGTAGCCTCTTTTCAGAACTCTCCTGGACTACAACTGGAACCATTGCTGGACCAAACTGTGTATTTATTTATTTATTGATGTTGAGTAAATCACTTGGAAACATATGATAGCTTCTGCCCATGATACTGAATATGACTTCTTTGTTCAAATTTGTCTCAAGCCATAGGAATGGGTATAAATAGGACACTAAACAGAGCAGTTTGGGGCATCAATTGTTAAGAGACTGGGGACTTGGAATTAGCTGTTCTAATTTTGGTTCTAAATCTGGTCTGAATTTCACAGCTGTCATATTTACATTGTGTATTTAAAGTCAGCTCTCACTTTCCATTGCATTCTAAATAATATTGCCTCCCCCTTAAATAGGACCTTGTGCCATGCAAATTACTTGACTGTCTACATTCTAAATTAAAAACAAATCTGGAAAATTGGAGGGAGGAAGCCAAGGTAATGTAAAGCCTGCAAATTATGAGCTAATAAGTTTCAAATATTGTGCATAGCTATTTACTCTGCAGTTCAATAAAGAATATTGTTACTATGGCAACTACAACATCACATCACCAGTATGCAACTTTGAAGATGCAGATCTTTTCTCCCTCCCCTCTTTTTTTTTTTTAACAAAAAAGACATTTAGCAATATGGCATTTGAGCTGCCAGGTTTTAAACATGTTTTTAAATTTTTTTTGTAAAAGTGACAAACAACTAGCTGGGTTTTGAATAAAGACAAACAGTTGAAAAAGAAAATGACTAGGATTTTTCTCCAATTTATTTTTTATTTTATTAAATGTCAGGTGTGGATTTAATGAGCCTTATAGCATAAAGCATCTATTTGCTTCATTTTGGAGGCACATTTCATATAGGATAGTTGCCCTCTCTAGTTTAATAAGTTCCCTAGAACAATGTGAAACGAAACCTTAGAATAGGACAGTTTAAAAATGAAACCCAATTTGGTCAAAATAATGAAAAAGTCAAAGCTAAAGAAATAGAAGTACTTGGTTTCATCTTGCAGATTATCTAAATATGCCATAACTGAATCACAGAAGTTCTTGTATATCCAAAAATACAAACAGAATAATATTGCATAATCAAGTCAAGGGACATTGTTAAGAAATACTGAAAACCAAACAGGCACTTTCCAGAAAAAAAAATAGAAATCCTTACTAATTAAATAGGCCAAAAAAAGGAGAAAAGAACAGAACAGAACAGAAAAGAAAACCCAATAAACAACTTGCTCTGAACTTGAAATAAAGACAATCTGAAATTTGACCAGTAGCTTTGAAGATAAACAAGCAGCACAATTGGGATGCTCAGAGCTGCTATCTCAAAAAGACGAAATGTCTTCCTGCCAATCTGGGAGCCCTCAACTATGGGGTTAGGAAAGGAAGGGTTCCTTCAGAAGGTTTGATTCAACCCACAGAAAACTTCTAACAGGAGAAAAATTCCCTTGGTTGAAAATTACAGTTGGTGGTATTTCAACCATGGTTGCAAGTCTGATTGTCTGTCTCATTCTCTGTTATTATCTTGGATGATTCTTCACACCTGAAATGTGAGAAACAGCACCTGAGTGATTAATGAACAGAGATTAAGCTCAATAATTGTTTTTTAACCATGATAATGAAACAATGTAAGAACAGTAGAGATTTTTGTGTCTATGTGCGTATGTGAGAAAGAAATTCCAATGTGGTGAGTTACACAATCATTTCATTATGGAGCTAGTTTAAGTACAATTATTTTTGGCACAACAGAAGGGCAAATGATTCAAGGAGAGAAAGTGCACAGACAAAAACAACAGATGGGAATCTTTTTTTTCCTTGAATGAACAATTATATTTAACAGAACAGAATATCATAATGAGCTAGTAGTTTTATTAAAGATTAAAAGGCACTGCCAAAGATGGAGATTATTAAAATTTTAAGAAAATATATTTAGGGTATGATCAAATTATTTCTCTTTTTTTAAAATTATTGTGACCCTAATTATGGATTTTTACACATAAAGATAACTCTTTTAATTATTTATTGCAATATTTATAGATCACATTTTGTTATTCAAAACAAATATTAGAACAACTTAAACAGAAAATAAAATCATGAAGTGAAAACATATTTTTTTTAATTAAGGATACACACTGACTTTGAAATTCAATTCAGAAACTATTCAGACTAGATTTTGACAGATCTTGCTTTCATTGCTTTCATTGACTAGCATAAAAAAACCTCTGACTTTTAAAATATTATTTTATTTTTTAAAATAACAGGATGATATTTGAAGACTAAGTAAGTTCTAAAAGAAAGAAGTTTGGTATCAAAGAAATGGGTATCAAAGTTTAATCCACCCTGCCCCACTGAAAAAAGTAAGTGCTTGTAATGTTATTGTGTGGGAATAGAGTTAGATGAAACTGGCTATAGCATTAAATAATCTTCTATGAAAATGGTAAATATTGTAGAGATGTTTCTTGGTAGAAAGAGGAAAGGGATCTTGTGTTAGAATCTGAGTAATATAGTGATGCTCACAAACTCGGGTTGAATTGCCTTCATTTCATGCATGCTTCATTTCTACACCAAGCCATATTTTGACAAAGCCCCTGTTCTGCTCAGAGGAAAAGCCTGAGAATATTCAGCAGTTCTAGATCCAAATTTCTAAGGCTGGACTTTTTAAAATGTTCTTGCCATACTCAAAGATCTGGCTATCATAGGCATATCAAACTAATTCCTCCCCCTAAATGCATCTCATCACTCAAAATATTTGTATTGCATAGTCCTTTCATTGTTTTCATCCTTTTTGATCAGTGCAATTACTTGTCTTCTCTCTTTTAGGAAGAGATTGGACAACCAGAATGGTATAGGGTCTGCTACTTATGCAGGGGATTGGACCAGAAGACCTCCAAGGTCCCTTCCAATTTGATTATTCTCATCTAGATCAAATCATGAATCAGACTAAATTAGACGAGACAGAACTCTATCAGAAGAACATATAAAAGTCAAAATATTTCTCCTCTCCTTCCTGGATTTTTCATTTTCATTGCCACACCTGAAAATGATAATATAAATACTGTAATAGCACTCCCTCTTTTATCCATTTTTTTTCACATGGATTGATGATTAGTCAAGTGCTGTTTTCCATAGACTCTCATCTGCATTATCTGTGCCTGTCATAAGGCTGGGAAAGTTTATTAGAAAAATGGTAGTCTTTGAAAGGAAGCATAGTGAATCTGTCTATCTTTATCTGTCTGCCTGTCTATCAGTTTATCTATCTATCTATCTATCTATCTATCTATCTATCTATCTATCTATCTATCTATCTATCTATCTATCTATCTA